>JPJV01003744.1:0-14831 GCA_000750745.1 Pseudogymnoascus sp. VKM F-4281 (FW-2241)
AGCGCCTCGCCTCCCTCCTCACCGGCCTCTGGCCCTCCCTACTCACTGCCCGCCACGCCCTCCTCGCAACCGAAGAATCCCCTATCACCCCCGACCTCGACCTCCCCCTCTTCGTCTGCACCATCGCCTTTCCCACCATGCCCGCATTCCTCCACGTCTTTGAACCCCGCTACCGCCTCATGATGCGCCGCGTCCTCGACTCCGACCGCCGCTTTGGCATGCTCCTGCACAATCCCCAGCAGATCCCCCAACCCGGCCTCGCCACCACACCCCCTTTCCTGGAATACGGCACCCTCCTCCACATCGTCAGCGCACAGCTCCTCCCCGACGGCCGCAGCCTCATAGAATCAGTCGGAATCTCACTCTTCCGTGTTCTCCGCCATGGCGTCCGAGACGGCTACATCGTCGGCAGCGTCGAGCGCGTCGAGGATCTCCCTCTGGCCGACGAAGAAGCCCTTGAAATCGCCGAAACCACCAGCGCTGCAGACTCGGACGCAGATGTGAGCCCGGACGCCGCCCTCTCGACGCAGGAACTCATGGCGCTGTGCACGGCGTTTGTGCGCCGCATGCGCGCGGCCTCCGCGCCCTGGATGCACGCGCGCACACTGCGCATATACGGGGAATGTCCGACGAGTCCTGCGCAGTTCCCGTGGTGGTTTGCGAGTGTGTTGCCCTTGCCGGAAGGGGATAAATATGCATTGTTGCAGACGACGAGTGTAAGAGAACGATTAAAGATCTGTGCGGCGTGGGTGGAAAAGATAGAGAGGGTGCCGGAGTGAGTACTTACCCGTTTGTGATGGTTGTTAGGTGTCTAGAGGCTAATGAGTTGGATAGGCCGAGTAGGAGTAGTAGCTGTGTGGTCATTTGACTCGCGGTTGTGGGGGTTATTATGGTGGTTTTGGGCGTCTGGGTTGCTCCAGAGGGTGGTTGAAGCAAAGTGATGCTCTGCCTTCTCTGCCACAACCCATTGGCCTTTTGCCGCTGCTATCAAATCCCCACGTCAGCGCGTCTTTATGTATATATTGGGCCGCAGACCAGACCGGTCACATATCGTCTATCATTCGGTTTTTGTGGGAAAGTGTAAAATACCTGTCATGCGTGGCAGGGTTGTTAGGTTTGTGTTTGCGTTTACAGCAATGGAGTTTCCGTGTGCATACTGGCGTTGGGTATGCTTTGTATTTCGTGGTGTGCGTGACCGCCAGGGCATTGCGAATCTGGCGGCCACAGGAGCTGGGAGTCATGGTGGCAATGGGGTGTAAATTTCACATTTTTCGGGCACATATTTTAGGGGTTGTATAGATCATGTAGGCTGATGATTAGAGTCATATAACCTGCTCCTTTGCTTACTATGGTCACTAAGAAAATTCCGATCTTTATGATGAGGATAGTATCCGATTACAATGGTCACAGTGCGTCTCACCGAGTACCGAGCGGTCTGGTTTTAATATCGTTCTTGGAATCTGCCTTTTGTATTGTACAGTTGTGCATCATCAAAATGCCATATGCAGCTGCCATCTGCGTCAAGGAATATTTCTCCGGTATAATTCGGCGCTGAAGACCATTATAGATCCAAACTCCACTCCATACGTGCTATTAAATAGCCATTTCATAACCGAAATAATCCTTATTAGAAGGTCTCGGCGATGTGTTGATGTGCTCCTCAAATCATGAACACGTAAAGCCGCAACACTTTTTATCGTGTCGATGTCCTCAAATGGACTGTTTATCTTACACAACTAGCTTTCGTCAGGGTAATAGTAGCTAGGATGAGACCTTCATCTGTATCCACGGCCTCTCGCTCCACCACGTCCACCGCCACGGTTGTAACCTCTCTCACTGTCGCGGTAATCGCCTCTGCCACTCCTCCCGCCAACCATGTTGTCACTGTACAGCGGCTTTGGGTCGTCGTATTGATCCGTGTCCATGCGATCGTCCTCAAATCCGTATGAACCATCCACAACATCATTTCTGCTGCTGTCACGGTTGCGCTGGTTGTAGCGATCTGAGTCCGCAGGGCGCGTAGGCCTGGTGTTGTTGCGGTCAGCGCGAGGGCCAACCGGGATGGCAGGACCAGTAGGGACTGCTGGTGCCGGCGCGGCAACTTTGGGGGCAGGGGTAACATCAGGCTTGATGAAGAGGTTGAGGACACGTCCGTCGGCCTACATTGTCGTTTGTTAGTGGAATTCCTTGGCCACGCAGCGAATTGTACTCACAGTCTGATTATGAAAAGTGTCTATGATGGAGTTGGCACCCTCTCTGTTCTCAAACACAATCTCGGCGATAACGTTCGGCCTGGTCGCCACGACGATGCATTTGAGGATTTTACCTCCGATTGGTGTCATCGCGCTCTCAATGTCTGCTGCGGTTGTTCCAGGTGCGAAATTCTGCGCTTGAACGGTGGTCGGTCCTGCAATACCGCGGATAGACAAGCCAGTACCCGCCTTTGGGAGCACATTGAACTGGGCGTTCAAGTTGGGTGACGACGCAGAGTTGCTGAGCAGGGTGCGAAACTGAGCATTACGGCCGGGTTTCAAGCTCTTGTTATAGAATGACGAGGGAGCAAGTGGGCTAGGGTTGTTGACACCATGGAGATCATGAGTCCAGTCTGAATTGACATTGCCCGCCGGGACTTGTTTCTTCGGAAATTTCGCAGAACCTATTGGTTTCGGTGTGATGGAGCGGGACCGTTCCTATGTTAAACAATCAGTACTATTTCTCTTCGAATATCCCGACCACAGCAAACAGTAGCAGAATATATCACTCACCTTGCTAATGCCGACTCTGCTGGCAAGGGAAGGGCCAGTTCCTGGCTTACGGAAGGCTGCGCCAGGGGCGCTTTGGCGACGACCACGGTTGAAAATGTCATCTGCAAGAGCTTCATTCTTACGTCTTGTGCGATCTGAAAAATATATCATTAGATCGAAGTCAATCGACAAGAGAGGAATGCTAACGTACCAGTCTGGATGATCTTATCGAAGTCCACGGCGACTTTGCGTCCTGCCATGGTTACCTGTGGCATTAATTTCACTTACCACTTCAAATAAAGACTCTCTGGCTACGTAAGTATGCCAAGGCTAGATACGACTTGGAGGAAGTGTCAAGGTGTGGGTATAGGAAAGTTTCCAGGAAGGCGCGTTGCGGTCAGGTTCGAGGGAAGCGCGAAGCGCTTTCCTCATAATTTTGATTAGGTAAGCGAGGCTGAGCGCGCCTTCCCCTGTTGGCAGTTCTCATATTATCAGCTCGCCCCAGGGACGTGAGAAGCTTCTCTTCACATTATCGACGACAGTTTTAGATATTTCTAGACTGGAGACTAGTCACTGTTTTGTTTCTGGGAGCCGTTGACAAAATTATCATTCTATTACTTCCTGCCTGCCTTCAAGCCGAATTCTTTTTATCCAGGCTCTTTGCACGGGCTTGGACTTCTGAAGTTACAGCCCGGAAACAGAAATTGAGACTCGACTTTGGCACCCAACATATTATTTCAAAGGAAATCAACTACATTACATTATGAGAAAGTTATCCGGCGATATATCGACTGGGACTAGGAAAATGGGCGAATCTCCAGCAACGAGAGGCCCGCCGTCTCCTACAAGGCGCCTCAATCGGAGCAAGTCTGTATTCTCACTTGCGCAAGATTTCTTTAAGATGGCGCTCAATACACCTTCTAATGAACCGACGTCTGGCTCTCAAGATAGCTATGCAAAGCCAGGATCTTGGAACGTTTATGGGTCGTTGCGAGAGACGTGGGGCGGTCCTGGTCCTCGTGTCAGCTCTCAGGGACCAGCAGGGCACAGCACATTACAATCTCTGAAACCATCAGACAGCCGTAAGAATCCTACAAAATATGAACTCTAACAAAGCTGACTTTTTAGACTATGAGGGCGATGCATCTTCTTCACTGTTAAGACATCGCAAAAGTCTTCACAACCTGTTCGGAACAGTTGGGAAAAGAAGCTCCATAAAACGAGATAGAACAGACCAAACAGTACAGCCAAATGTATTACGAAAAAGAAGCGGAGCTGGTGATAACTTGCAGGGCCCTGAAAATTCCAGTGTCCAATCAATTGAAGATGCAGATCGTGTTCGACCTCCGCAAATCTATGCAGCTGGATCTCATGCAACAATAGGCCGCAAAAGGGTCACATTTAAAGATGAAACTATAGAGCCAGTACCTCGCCCCGATTCTGGTGTTGGCGTTGACGCAATTTGCGCCCCTTGTAGTGGTTATCAAGGCAGCACATGTGGTCGAAGAGCTCCAAATAACAAGCAAGAGGAAGCGATTTTTCAACCGCCCAAAGCTCCGATAGAACCAACTTGCTTGTCGAAAACAAACTCATCAAACACAGACGCTAGCGGCTATGCAGTACCATTATCTCCAACATATTCTGATAGGCGCTTAGCTGCTCGACCTATGGTTTCCCTGAGTGAATCTTGCATTGCTGGGCCGTACCCTGGAACGACATCCCAAAGCCTACGAAGGTAAGCAACCTCCCCCCGCCCCTAAGTATTTTGAGACTGTACGTTAGGTCTTGATTTAACAGTGTATATAGAATTAAAGAGAACCTGGACTATAATGCCCCAGATTATAATAAGCTTCTGACAAGCTCAGGTATGCCAACAGAAATTGATATCGATCCATTTTTTATGTCTCGTGCACGATCCTTGGAACAGAGATATAAGGATCTATCGATCGAACCTCAACTTCGACAAACCTCGAATACAGAAAATGATCCGCAAATTGTCTTGGAATCAATCGATCAAAATGCCACAAGAATGTCTAAAAACTTGAAGATCTCCGAAGATCGCTGCGGCCAACGCAGATTCTCTTGTCACTCAAATGAAACGGCACCACCAGGCTCTCTCCCTCAGGACAGTTGGATAAATGTTGGTTTTCTTGGACACGAATGTGGAATGTTTACTCACAATGATAAGGTTGCCGTGAGTGCCATCAAGCTTTTTGTAGCTATCCCGGAAGTGGCCCAGAGGGGGGCTTGCATTGAGAAAGAGTATATGAAATTATGTGGTTTTACAGCTAACAGTCGGTAGGAAACCAACGCCTTTCTGGACGAAAAAAATGCCTTGGGAACCATTCCGAAGAAGGGCGAGACTACCCCTTTGAAGAAGAACGTCATATTTGATGAGCGACCAAATACATCTCCAGAGAACTCACTTTGTGAGACGCTATCAGCCAGCCCCCTTCTGGTTTCGAAAAGGAAGAAGACTTTGCTGCCGAGAAAGAAACGACTCCCAATGAGGTCGACGACTAGGAATAGCTCTATACGCCCATTCCATATCGACTTCCCCAAAACTGAATTCGATGAAGCGCACCATGAGACGTACCAATCCAAGAGCGACGCTATTGGAAGTTTATTTCAAAACGTGGTAGAGTGTTCAAATTACATTCTATTCGACCGAGGCTCAAACACGTTCTATCCACAGCCCAAAGAATATGTTTTCAGTCCCCTTGAAGAACAGTCCAATCAACCTAAACTGGAATGCGTCTGGCTCCCCATACAATTTGGGCGTTTTAAGGGCATGGACCTTAGCCAAGAACCAAGCCTCGACCGTTGTGCTGGTAACCGTCGTGGTGATGGCGATCAAAACCACCAGCTTCCAGGTGTTGGAGAATGCGAAGGAGGTGCGCGTGCTACTTCACCAACCCAGTCCAAAGCGCCCCGGTCTACAACAAGGATATCGTCTAATAGCTCTATACTGGATTTGTATTTGGCAACTTCGGAGGGTGAGCACCAGAGGACCGAAGCAAGCAAGTTGAAACAGAGAGATGCAACACAAGCCACGGCCCTTCCGATTCGTTCGAGAACACCATTCGGAGAACCTGCAAGTCCCCCAAAATTAGGTAATCATTGGGACGAGGACGATGGAATCATAACAGAGCCATTGGACGCGGACCGCAGCACTTGGAGAACGAAGACTTGGGCAGACCTGGGCATTGAATTCCTTGACAA
Organism: Pseudogymnoascus sp. VKM F-4281 (FW-2241); assembly: GCA_000750745.1. Classification (NCBI taxonomy): domain Eukaryota; kingdom Fungi; phylum Ascomycota; class Leotiomycetes; order Thelebolales; family Thelebolaceae; genus Pseudogymnoascus; species Pseudogymnoascus sp. VKM F-4281 (FW-2241). The sequence goes on from JPJV01003744.1 coordinate 5,967, forward strand.
GTACGCTCCGGACAAAAAAGCTGATGGTCAGAAACGAGCAGTGGATGCAGCACGGAATTTTCTCAGAGCACATGGAAAACTTACCTCCGATTACGACTCAGTCTCCAGACCACAGATAAAAACTTGGTCTCGGGATAGAGATGGAAGTGAGGATATCTCGTTTTTACACATTGAGGATCTTGCAAGATATGAAACTTTGCGAGCTGAGTATCGGAGGCATATGGCGATGAACATGGGAAGCTCCTCCGCTAGCGGCCGTACTGATGCTCTCACTGAGATCAATCATGTCCCCGGAACTCACAAAGTATCCAGGACGTCGTCTCGGGACAGTGGATATGCAGAGATAGAGTTGATTGAGTCTCACTTGGATTCTCGTGGAAAGTCCACGAGCGAGGCTGCAGAAGCAACTCTGCAGGGTAGCTTTTCGAACTCGGTAGAAGAGATTGCAACCTTGAAGGTTGAAAGCAAGATAAGTGTCTCGCCATATCATTCTCCCATCCCATTTGAGGGGGAGGAGCAAGCTCAACTATCTGTTCTGCAATCAACTGGGACCATGGGCAGCAGTACACCGCCGAGTTTCGAAAGGACAAGCAGCTTTGGAAAATTTGAGCTTGAGTACCCCTCTAACATCCACGTCGAAAAATGGAACATCACGGAAACTATTGATACAAAGAGCCTCAAAACGCCACGAAGAGCTCCCCTCCAAGTAGAAAAGTTCAATTCCATTCGAGAGACAAGGGTGATACAAAACCAACCTCCCGGTCAAGCAGAGGCCGCATATTATGGCCCAACTGATGAACCATCTGAGAAGCGGAAACGTGGCGAAGAAGATGACAAAGAGAATGAGGAAAGGAACTGGAGAGACATTATGCTCTATGGATAGGCCTGCATTGAATTTCATTTCTAGGGAGTAACCCAAAACGACCACACGCGGACTATTGCTATTTTACTACCAATTGGAGTGTATGCATAACGTGCAATTGTCGTGGGTCAATCAGTTTTTGTTTAGGACGGCGTTTCCATAGAGAAGGCGTAATTCTGTATTCTGTACGCCTGAGAACTATGGATAGTGGTAGAGGGTAGCTGTATTTTTTCGTGGGCATTCATTTGTATTCGTAGTATGGCCAGTGTCCGAGAGAGATGGTTTCAGTTTTTCACTATGCAACTGCATCTTCTCAACCGTATTATACTTCATTATTCGCTGTGACCTACACAGGCTTGATTGTAGACTATTCTATAAATATGATACAGCTATTGATACAAGTCATATTTGACCCGAACTTGGCCAAGTTCTGAAAGGGTGGAGTTGGTCCCTTTTTAGTTATACAAGAATTCACGACAGGAATTATCGAACTGTCGTTCATTTCGTTTGATCCTCCGTTGGTTCAGTAGTCTGCTCAACTACGTTCTCTGCAGCCTGATCAGCTACTTTCTCCGTAGCTGGTATCTCTGGCCTCTCTTTGCTCCAAGTCCTAAAGCTTGATGCTTTAAATTTGTTCCAAGAATCTTGGTCGTACTTGGTTTTAAATTTCGTCACAAGAGCCGTAAGCTTTGACCGTTCCCTGGTAAGTGTTCTATAATCGTCTCGTGGAACCATGCCAGCATCCATAAGCTTATCATAACCGCTGATCATTCTTTGTGCCAGCTTAAGAGCGTCCTGTTGGTAAGAGGCGTTTACACTTAAGTTGTCTCTGCGGCTTTTTGACCGCGATCTCGCTTCGTTCGTAACGCCATACGTCAAGGTGGCCTTGATATTGAGGATAGAGGGCGATACCCTCTCAAGTGCTGCTACGATCCTTTTGCCTTTCTCAAATTTGGCCAACCCAATATCAGTGGACTCTCGAGACTGAACGGGCTCCGCCTTCGCATCTAAGGAGGGAATCAGCTCCGCGAGGTCTGCCTCGAGTAAGGCCTGCTTCATCTGCCGGATAGATTCAGGGGAAAGCTGGCGAGTTTTGCTTTCTCGAAAACGATTACGGTCCGTGTCGGAGTCAATCGCACTATCGAGATAGATGTGGAGAGTCGGGAGGTCAATAGTATCCATTGTTTCTTGCATCAAGTCGACGACCTTAGTCGCGTTCCTGAAGGCATTTGGGTTCTGCTTGTCACGCGCACAAGCTGCAATTGCGAGGCGGAAAGTCTTCTTTTCGAGCATGTGCTGGGGCATTTTTTCGAGCACAGCAACGGCCTCGTCACTGAGGCGTGCCTGTCGTAGAATGCGAAGATAGTCGTGATAGTTCGCACCATCCGGAGCAACGTTATAATGCATAGTAAAAATTTCCCAATATAATGCAGCCTGCTTTCCCAACTTAGCGTTCAGTAAGGCAACCATGATTAGAGAGAGTGTATTTCGGCCGGGTCGTGGGAAGGAGCTTAGTCCTCTGCCATATGTGTCTTTGCGAGCCGCTGGAACTATCCGTTTAAATTGGCCGTGTGAGGCGAGAGAAGGGCTAGTATCAACCCTGGCCTGGTTTAGTTTTACATTCTCCCACTCTTCCAGTGATTCGCTCTCTTGCGGTTTCTCTATTGCCTCGACTCGCCTTCCATGTGGTATAACAAGTTGTGGAATATTCATAGCCTGCCTGAGAAGGGCAAATATATCGTCCCTGTCCCTGTCACCTCCCATCAGCAGGATCCTGCCCAAACTGCAGACAAGTTCTTCATCGATCCAAAGGTCACCATGTCGCCAGCGGCTCGCAATGTCATCCCACATTCGTCGTGCATCCATCACAGATTTTTCCCGAAGTGGCCTAAGCTCCTCTGCGCTTATTTCGGTCGTGAGTTTCTTTATTGCGTTATCACGGATCGCGTTGAATATGATGGTAAATGTGAGGTTATTTGGAGCTCGTATGCCTTTGTCTCGCAATTTTGCAGCTATTCCAAACAGAGCATCCATATCTCCCGCCTGTGCGCATACTTTCAGAACAGAGTTGGTATGGATGATGTTGGGCGTGACAGGGGCATTCTCCGCGTCCATAGAATGGTATATCGACAATGCGTGAGCAACAGCAGACGGGTGTTGATGTGCCTGCTGTGCTAAGCCCCTGAATATGAGAGTATATGTGTATGCATCAGGCGTCTGGCCTCGTTTCTTCATCTCGTTGTATGACTTAACGGCGCTGTTTATTTTTCCCTTCTTACATTGCCAATCGATAAGGTGGTTCCAGCCAACTGTACAATCGATCGCAGCGCTTGATTTCCGAACTAAATCTTCGGCCTCTTCGAATCTATCTTTCTTGAGCTTCGCAAGTGTATCGTCCGCCAACTTCAGAGGATCCCGGTATTTCATGTCATACCGCCGCCTCTCGGGCGCAACGACGGCGTTATCATCGCTACCAAAACGATTCCTCCCAGAGGTATCACCTTTCGAAAACGACGTTGATTGAGATGGTTCCGATTCTTTATGTATCCTGAACCTCTGCTGCGGTTCCCCATTTCTCCTTCCGGACCTCTCATCTTTGGTTGGGGACTCGGCCTGACTGCCAAACGTCCGATGCGACAGAGAAGCAGAACTCCTCGCAACTGGCGCACATATCCGGGATGATGTATTTCGAGAGTTTACTGCGATATTTGTCACATACCGCTTTACATATGGCCGGTAGTGCAACATGGCCGAATCGTTGAAGCTTTCGCAAAGTTCGTAAAGGGTTCACATTAAACTTTTTGGTATCTCAAAGTTTTCACGTGATGTGGTTTGTGGCAATTAAGGTAAATAATTTATCGGAGCGGAATAATTATTTCGGCGGCATACAGGGGTAACGCGAAACGCGGGCACCACTACGCGTGTACCTGGGGACCCTTTACGCGTGATTATTACCCAGGGCCAACGCGCGAATTCATCCACCAAGTGCAACCACAGTCTCAAAACATTACCTCCATTGTGTGAAGGGGCGAAATCGAAAAACCACACCGCTATGCCATTTTAGATCTGTATTTCTCGGTTCAACGGTCTATCATGTCGAAATCAGCTCGCTCGTCAAAATTGGCAGAGCTTCGTGCTCTTCGTGAGTCGGGAAAGAAGCGCCTCGATACTTACGAAGTGCAACAAGAGGGGGACCTATACGAAGAAGTGGATGAAGATGGATACAAAAAGGTTATCCGTGAACGCCTAAACCAAGATGATTTTGTCATCGACGACAATGGAGAGGGTTATGCCGACGACGGCCGAGAAGACTGGGACCGGCAGGAAGGTTACGGTAGCGAGAGCGAGGAGGATGCACGTCCTAAAGCGAAGAACGGGAAAGCAGCCAAAAGGAAACGAGAAGAGGATAAGGCGAAGAGGGAAAATATGGACAAGGGAATCAACAATTACTTCACCAAGGGGCCGGTAGTGGCACAACCGAAAGCGAAGGTAACCTTAATATTCCTTCTCCTTGCGACTGGCTTCATACTAATAGTTGGATAGCCTGTGAAAACAAAAGCAGACGACGATTTTTTGGGAGACCTCCTTGCCGAAGTGGACACAAACGTTCTTCCACGGGCCTCACACCACCCGCCGAAGCAACTGACTCGACGGACGAGGGCCCTTTCTCCGCCTATCCAAAGTGCTAAGAGCTTATCAGCTAAGAGGGTGAAGCTGGGGAACGTAAACGACGCCCCGGTTGCGCATGACGATGATGACGGCAACTTTATTGGAGGGATGGACGACGACGACATACCGATGAGTGATCCGGCACCGTCGTCACCCGTTCAGAAAGCTGTAGAGCGGAAGGCACAAGTTGCTATCAAAGCGGAAGAGGAGGATGACTATGATGCGATGGAGGTAGCTCAAGCTGACGGCATTGCTGCTGCAAGTGTCAACATGTCCGGCTCAAGGCCTGTGCCGAAGCTTTTGAAGCCTGACCCATACCCAACTCCAGCAAGTTCCTCGCCTACGAGGCCGCCGCCTGAAGAGGTAGATGCGTCGGCCTGGAATAATGTCACTTCGCGCTTGAACGTAATCTCTAGCAGCCCCCCGACAGATACCAGGACTTACGGGAAGATGGACTACAAAGATGCAATTGAGGAAGACGGAAGTCTGAACATGTTCTGGACAGACTATACGGAAGTGCACGGCAGCCTCTGTCTTTTCGGAAAAGTCAAAAATAAGAAGACTGGCGAGTTTGTCAGCTGCTTTCTCAAAGTTGATAATATACTACGGAAGGTATTCTTTCTGCCACGGGACAACTTGTATAAGCATGGGAGGGAAACTTCCGAGGAAGTGGGCATGGAGGATGTCTACAAAGAAGTTGACTCGATCATGACACGGATGAAGGTGGACATGCACAAGATCAAGCCTTGCTCAAGGAAGTACGCCTTCGAACTTGAAGATGTACCAAAAGAGGGCGACTATCTCAAGCTGCTTTATCCTTATAATAAGCCTGCCCTGCCAATCGATCTGACTGGCGACACCTTCTCACATACTTTCGGCACCAACACTTCAATATTCGAACAGTTCGTACTATGGAAGAATGTTATGGGACCATGTTGGTTGAAGATTGAAGACGCCGATTTCACCTTCCTAAACAATGCCTCACACTGCAAGCTTGAAGTTCAAGTGAGCACGCCTAATCTCATTACCCCTCTGACCGAGTCGGACAGTATGGAGTCTCCTCCGTTGACTCTCATGAGTCTCGCCATGAGAACAACCTTGAATGCCAAGGACAACAAACAAGAAATTCTGGCCATCAGCGCCCGTATTTACGAGAACATTTCTCTTAGCGACACAACACCAGCGGAGCAGATCCCGTCCCGGACCATCACCATTATTCGCCCTGTTGGCTCTTCTTTTCCTCTTGGATTTGAAGATCTCATCAAGAAGAAGAGCCGCGGCTTGGTCAAACTGTGCAGACAAGAACCGGAGATTCTCAGTTTCTTCTTAGCACAGCTTGATAGGGTCGACCCTGATGTTATTCTTGGTCACCAGCTCGAAGGTGTCGACTACAGTATTCTGCTCAGCCGCCTTCAGACTAGAAAGACGCCTGGATGGTCCAGGATTGGAAGATTTAGGCGCAGTGACTGGCCAGGCTCCATGGGCAAGATTGGCGGAAACTTTTTCGCTGAACGCTCGTTGATTTCTGGACGTTTGCTCTGCGATCTTGCCAACGATGCTGGTAAATCAACAATGACAAAGTGTCAGTCCTGGAGTCTCACTGAAATGTGCAACCTCTATCTTAGTAGCGGTAACAACGTCCGCAGAGAGGTCGATAACGAGGTGGCGCTGAAGACGTGGGTCTGCACCAAGGATGGCTTGGTAGACTATATCGGCCACTGCGAGGCAGACACATATTTTATTGCCGCCCTGGCTCTGAAAGTGCAGATGCTGCCGCTCACAAAGGTGCTCACAAATTTGGCGGGAAACTCCTGGGCAAGGACACTTACGGGTACTCGCGCGGAGAGAAACGAGTACATTTTACTGCACGAATTCCATCGCAATAAGTACATTGTTCCTGACAAGGCTCCATTTAAAGGCAGGCCCAAGATGGAACAACAAGACCAGGACGAGGAGGGCGGAGACGTGAAAAAGAAGGACAAGTATAAGGGAGGTCTAGTCTTTGAGCCTGAAAAGGGGCTTTACGACAAATTTGTGCTGGTCATGGATTTCAACTCTCTCTATCCTAGTATCATCCAGGAGTACAACATCTGCTTCACAACAGTCGACCGAACAACACTTTCGGACGATGAAGAGAAGGTGCCAGAAGTTCCTACCGACCAAGACCAAGGTATCCTTCCGAAGCTAATTGCAACTCTTGTTGGTCGGCGTCGCCAAGTCAAGAGTCTAATGAAAGACAAGTCGGCAACCACGGAGCAGCTTGCAACATGGGATATCAAGCAGTTGGCTTTGAAGCTTACGGCCAATTCCATGTACGGTTGTCTTGGATATACCAAGTCGCGCTTCTATGCGCGCCCTCTAGCTGTTTTGACGACCTACAAAGGTCGTGAGATTCTCCGCAGCACCAAAGAGTTGGCAGAGAGCAAGTCGTTGCAGGTCATCTACGGAGATACAGATTCGGTCATGATTAATGCAAACGTGGACAATGTCGCCGACGCATTCAAAGTCGGGCACGAGTTCAAGCGCGCCGTCAATGACAGGTACAAGCTTCTCGAAATTGACATTGACAACGTATTCCGCCGCATCCTACTCCAAGCCAAGAAGAAGTATGCGGCAATCAACCTTCTTGAGGTCGATGGCAAGTTTGTCGAGAAGATGGAAGTCAAGGGTCTCGATATGAAGCGCAGAGAATACTGTGCTCTCTCCAAAGAAGTCTCCTCCAAACTCCTGAATGAGATTCTTTCCGGCGACGAGACGGAGCTTGTCATAACACGCATCCACGACTACCTCCGCGAGATCTCAGGCAAAATGAGAGAAGACCTAATTCCCCTGCAAAAATACACCATCTACACCAAGCTCGGAAAAAACCCAAAGGACTATCCAAACGCCGACACCATGCCACAAGTCCAGGTTGCCCTCCGCGAGCTTGCCCGCGGCAAGACCGTCCGCAAAGACGACGTCATCGCCTACATCGTCACCGGCGACGGCAAGTCTGCGAACGAACCCGCAGCGAAGCGTTCCTACACCCCGGCAGACGTCATGAAGGCCGACTCGGACCTAAAGGCGGACGCCGAGTGGTACCTCTACAAGCAGATCTTCCCTCCCGTCGAGCGTCTCTGCGCAAACATTGTAGGCACGGACTCCATGCGCCTAGCCGACTGCCTCGGTCTCGACGTGAGGAAATACAGCATCAACAATAACGCGTCCAACGGCAACACCGAGGCAGAGATCCACCCGCTGGAATCGCAGATCGAAGACGAAGTCCGCTTCAAGGATGCTGCGAGACTACAGCTCAGCTGCAGAGTGTGCAAAGGCACTTTTGGCTTCGAGGGACTGCTCGGCAGCCTCGACAGCTGTTCGCCCAACGGGATTACCTGTCGCTGTGGAGCGACGCTGCGGAATCTCGCTGTGGTGGCGCAGTTGGAGCATCAGATCCGGCAGGAGACGGCCAAGTACTACGAGGGTTGGTTGGTGTGCGATGACCAGGCGTGTGGTGCCAGGACGCGGCAGATGAGCGTGTATGGGCATCGCTGTCTTGGGCCAAGGGGGCTGGGACAAGGGTGCTTGGGGAAGATGGGTTATGAGTATTCGGAGAAGGCGATGTATAATCAGCTGCTTTACTTCTCGAGTTTGTTTGATGTCGAGAAGGCGAAGGAGAAGTGTGGGGCGACTGATAGAGGTGAGATATTCTGGTGTTGGAGTGACGCGATGGGGCTTTGCTAACTGTTTTGATAGATCAAGTACTGGCGCTTGGAGAGCATAATAGAGTGAGGTTCGATACCTTGAAGGGCGTGGTGGAGAGGTATCTGGATAAGTGTGGGCGACAGTGGGTTGCGATGGATAGCTTGTTTGGGAAGCTGGGATATGGGCTGTGATTGTATAATGAGTGAAAGGGGGGAGGGAGGTTATGATTGAAACATGCATTTTGTATTTCCTGGGCGTTGGAGGAGCGGTGGGATGTGTTTTTTATTCCCTGTCTGGATAGGCAATTATGAGCATACTGTTTTCACGGATTAGTTGGGCTGAGAGTCGTTGACAAATAGGCCATAGTATCTGTTGCGAGGTAGCTGGCAGTATTATCTCACCATCACTCCATTTTTCGTTATATATCCTTCGACTATGACAACAAACCTAGAGAAGTATAAGGTAAAATCGTTGCTCTATAGTGATTATCTACGATAACTACCGCAAGGGGCCATTTTTGTGGAGCCAACACGGGGTATCTAACATACTGCCACCTCCCACCGCCTCTCTCCAACCTAATCAGGCATGGCCCTCTCCCAAAGTTACCGCAATGTGGCATGAGTAGAAATAAATATAACCACCACCACCCT
>JPJV01003745.1:0-15052 GCA_000750745.1 Pseudogymnoascus sp. VKM F-4281 (FW-2241)
CGAGTCCGCCGCCCAACCCAGCCGTGGACGAATCCGCGCCTGAGCCCGCCTCGTGGCCCATCTCCGACTCCGAGCCCAGCTCCTCAGACCGGGCCCCAACGACAGCGAACCCGCGCCTCCCTGCGCCCTCCTCGCAGCCGCCCTACCCGACTCCCCCCGCCGCCGCGCGCCGTCGCTGGTCCCTCCGCAACGCTTTCGCGCCTGCGCTCCTGCCACAGCTTCCAGACCCGCGCACGCAGCGCTTGAGACTCGAAGCGCAGCGGGCGACGCGACTGTGGAATCCTTCGAATAGCACGCCGCGCACGCGTAGGCCGACGACAACGACGCAGAGAGCGCGCGCGAGAGCAGCGTCAGGAGCTAGTGTTGCGCAGCCTGCGATTCCGCTGCGGCATCCGCAGCTGACGAAGGGAGAGATCGAGGGAGAGATTCGTGGTGCGGGGGATATCGAGTTTATTGGCGGGAAGGATAAGGGCGGTGCTGGGGATTATCCGCTGCTGAGTTTGAGGGAGCAGAGGTTTAGTCGGAATTCCAGCAATCGTGCGAGTCTGCAAGTTGAGTATAGTGCGGCTAGCTCAGGAACGCAGAGTAATCGCGTTAGTCTGCCGAGGAGTGTGACGTCGATTGATATACGGCGCAGTTTTAGCCTTGTGGCTGAGGATTCTACGGCGGCAAGTGCGACTCTAGGCGATAAGGGAAAGGGAAAAGATATCGAAGGAGGCAGACGAGTATCTATCGAGCGGCGATCAACGGGCTATCGCAAACGGGGACAGTCAATTGCCTCGTTGCACCCACCCGTCGGGCTATCGCCGACGTTTAAGCAGGACATCGGACCACCCCTCACCCACACCTCAAAACACTACACAATGGCCGACCTCGAAAGCGGCCCACCCTTCTCTCAACCCCAATCTCAAAACCCTTACCACGACACCAATGACAACCTGGCCTCATTAACTTCCACACACACCTCCATCCACGGCTCCGACCGTCCCGTCACCCCCGGCGCCGACGATGCCTGGGGTCCAGCTCACCCGTGCTTCCCGCACGTGAACCCCTACGTCCCCCTGGAATCAGTCGCCTACGCAAACACGCGCATCATCCGCATCCCACGGGACTGGATGATCGTCGGGGACCTCGCGCCGACCTTCAGCGCCACGTACCCCGAGCTTCTGGGCGAAGCAGGGCTCGGGGAAGCAGAGTTCCGGCGCTGCGTCGAGTCGATCAATAGGCGGCTCATCGAGGCGTTCAATCCGTTCGGTGTCCGGAATCTGGTGGATGCGGTGATGGGACTCTGTACGGGGTGGTTTTGGGATGACGCGGGCCTGACGTATACGAAGCGGTGTTTGGCAGCGGTGGAGAAGTCGATTGAGGGGTTTAATCGCGAGCTGGAGATGGGGGGCTCACAGGCGAGGTTTATTTCGTTGAAGAAGAGCGCGTATATGAGTGTAAGTCGACTTAACCCTCAAAAAGTCCTATCATGTGATTCGAGGTCGGTGGCTGATATGTCTATAGCTTGATGTCCAGATCCCGACACCACAGATCGGGTTTATCGAGTCTGAGATGGATGATGATGAAGATAGGGTCTCGGATGCAGGTACGGAGCGACCGATTGGTGAGAGAGCGGAGACTCGAGACGGCGAGGCGCAGTAGATGCCGGTGAAAACGGAACCAAAAAATGGCAGCTGTGGACAGTTTACTGGATATACCCCCCATTTCCCTTACACAACTCCGGATGGGCATTCGCATATTCGGATTTTCCTTAATTCTTTTTGTCTCTCCCTGCCAGCGCGGCGTCTGGGTTTTGGGGATATTCTCTTACCAAGAAGCTGCGTTTTCGACTGTGGCTTTCTGTGGGTTAGGATGGGGATGGCTTTTTTATGTGGGATTGGGTTTAGAGAAGCGGCTTGCGCTTTGTAATAAGTAGTAATTAATATCTCTCTGTGCATCTCGATGATTCTTCTTGAGTGCTTATAGCCGTCGCTTTGCTCACACTGTTTTATCAAACTTCGGATCTACAACTGCTGATCTTCGAACTTAGCTTCCAGCACCCAGCTTGAAGCTCTACCACCGAGAACCAACCTTCTTAGCCGAGTATTACCTTACCGAGTATCCAGCCTTTTAAATAAGGGTAGCAGAACGGGAGCTGAGTAGTTTTTTTTTAAAAAAACGGTTATTCTACTGCTAATACTCTTAGTTTCCGTAGCCTTACAGTAATAAAACGGGTTATAAGTTAGATCTATAAAATATCACTTTTACAGTTATACAATATGACCATGAAATATGTGATATGTCTCTTATTTGAGCCTTAAAATAGAACGGTATCTTTAAAGGGCAGCCATATGTAGCCTACTAGTAAGCCACCCCCTTTTAGGCACCTATAGTACTGCAGCCCTCTTAAGATGCCAAAGTGCAAATGTTCAGCTACCCTTATTCAAAAGGCAGGATCCCCAGTAAGGTATCGGTTCACTTTTAGCGGATTTATTTTTATTTCGTGTTTATTCATGTTTAATTCATATGAATTTTGTTAGATCTCATCTCAGTGTCATATCTACTTATACAGCAGCTCTTCATCCCTTGCATCAATTATCTTTTCTAGTCTTTAATTCCCATTTCTTCTTTGTTATTCTAGGTATGCCCTTCGTTTCTATACATCCTTCTTTTCTACTCTTCTTTCTTTCATAGCTCCTAAACGAGTACTTTACTTTCTTCGGCAGTTATTAATTGTTAACTTGGCACTCCTAACTTCACACCTGACAGCGCTCCCGGTACTTCTTTCAGCAATATGTCGAAAAGGAAGGCATCATGCACACTTGATGTCTTCCCGCCGCTTTCGAGTTATAGGAGGCATTTTGATCCCTTCACTGCATTCACCCAAGATGAACCTCCTCTGCGAAAACGCGCCCCACCAAAGTTTCCTCAACCATTATACAAAGCATCTGTCAAAAAACTTGCAGAGATCGGCACCAACAAGCTTCACTCCTCTACTGCCGACATCGATAGTGCGATACTTGTACGAATCAAGAAATGCCTCGATCGCGCCAACCATCCAGGCACCCCAGAACTAGAGGCCAAAACTGCACTTTGCATGGCTTCGCGGTTGATGGGACAATATAGTGTCTCCCAGGCCGAAGTACTTGCTCATGAGCCAGAATCTACTCAAAAATAGTATGGCGGCCAAAGTCACGTTCAGCTTTTGCGTGCCGATGGCGACTGGTCAAACCCAGTTAAAAACCAGGCCTACGTCGACACGCTCTGCTGTGCCATGACAACCTTCTTCGACTGCAAATATTACTCAACTGGCCATCACTCATCCCTCGTATTCACTTTTTATGGAATTGCGGAGAATACTGTCGCTGCTGCATTGGCATTTGAAATGATATACAACTTAATATGTGAGTGGGCTCGGCCTTACAAAGGGACTGGCCCCAGAAATAGTTACTCTCACGGGGTTTGTGATGAGATGCACAGAATGGCAACGCAAAAAGAGGAGGATGAGCTAGCAGAGGCCGCGAATGCTGAGGAGGGAGCTACCGCAGCTAAAGTGCGACAAGAAGAGGCTGAAAGGCAGTCACAGTTGGATCGGTTGCATCCGTATCCACTCGGCCCATCCGGTTCCAGTTTCCTTGAAGCTGCGCACGTTAGTGATTCTGATGATATTGGCAACAATCACAATCCCTCTCAAGAAAACGCAAGTGGATTGTTGTTACTCGGTTACGACCGTGTTGACCCAAATAGTCTCGACGACAATGAAGGCTCGGAAGCGGATGGTTATATCGGCGATGACTACATTGAACCCGACTTCAAAATTGAAGACGAGGATAGTGATACTTTCTGGAGTCGAGAAGATGAAACTGGAAACTCTACAAAGATTGTCACGCTGGCTTCCAACACAGTCCCTGGGTTAAATCCCACATTGCTAGCAAAAAATGCCACTTCTACAACCGACTCCGACCCGCTGGATCTAAAGTCACCAGTCCCTGCCTCCAATGTGAAGAAGGAGGTGGCAGGTGCCTCGACCAACTCGGATCTCAAATTGGAGAATAAATGGGCGTCTTCAGTGCAACTCCAGCTCTTTCGTCAAACGGCCTCTAAGATTGCAGACGAACACCTTCAGGAATGCGGCATAAAGCTTAGCAGCGCTGGACGCAGCAGGCAGACCGTGATACGGGACCAATATGCATACAACCAAGGAGTTAAGGATAGCAAGAAGATCGACATTCACGGAAAGAGAATTACCGAGTCGGCAGATTCTGATGTGTGAACGAGCTGCGGGGAACTTTGGTGGCCACACAGGAGTTGAGATGTTTCGGTGCTGAGGTAAGATCAATGGCTACAAGGCACTATATTACTATATTCTGACCGAGGTGCTTCAAGATTCTATTCAGGTAGTCGCATGACAGAGGCTGGAAGGAGATATTCATATAACAGAGAAGAATGATAATGCAGGAGACAGCCGGGCGGTATAATGGGCTACAGAATGATGGCAATGCAGGAGCCAGAAAGGGCAGCATCTATACGACAGGGGCGGATAATATTCTGCTTTCAGCTTTGCTCTCTCTTGCTACCGCGGAAGGTCGAACGTCAACTTTTTTCTTTTCTTTTTATTTTATAGCGAGCCCCGATGTTTCATTATCTTATATCACACACTCTCATAAGCACAACAACTCAACCAAAACATATCTATAGTTATTTCGGCCTTCAAATTAATCTCCTTATACGCTGTCGATAGACTCACGCACTCTAATATGACCTCCGATGCAGCCGCGATTAACGCGTCCTAACGAAGTATTTGTTGAGGTGCTGGGAACCAAGGGAATTACAATGAATCGGGCGTTCCCAGTATTTCCCAGCCCAGTGGACCGTATGGATACAGTGACCCACTGAGAAGATATGCCGGTCACCCGTTTTCGCAAGTCCGAGTCTAGGTTATACCGCAACAACTAAAAATGTGGATCCACACCCGTGTACGCGTATAACCATTTAAATATCCAACACCGTAACCCTCTATTTATGTAGCCACGTAACCCGTAGGATAGTTAATTAATTGAATTGTTCTATATACTGTATTACCTACTGTTTTACACGTGAAGCCAGTCAGCAGCCGCCAACGCAAGTGAGAACCCGTGGGAAAGCCAGAGATTACCAGCCACTTGGCGCAGAATCTCCACATTCCCAGGTACTCTCCTAACAGTATTTACGCCTGTATCGTATTGAGGGAATTAAACTGTTTATTAACTATAAATTGGTTTTGGATGAAATAATAATAATTAGAGAGTGGCGGCCGGTTTAGAAACATGGCTTGGTGTCCTGAACAGTTTATTCGCAAGGAAATGATAATTAATAGTCACTCAGGACTACCAACTCGAACTCCGAATTCGCTACGGCATCAAAACGGAGCAAGGGTAATATGCCGCATAACCCGGCACTCTACCGTGCACCCTTGTCATCAACTACTACGGAGTAGTAATGCTTATGTACTTAGATGAACCGCTACTATTTTGGTGCAAGGTTGATGACCCTCGCTTCTGCGCGCGCAGCTTAGCCCTCCAGCTGACCCAGCCACTACCCTCCAACTTCAACCGCCCGTCTGAAAAACACAACTTCTCTCTCTTCAACACCAATATCCTCAGATATAATTTATTCAATAACGAAAATGCCCGCACCAGAAGTCAACCAGCCCAAGGCTCAGACGATGGACGTCCCGTCTGCTCAAGAAATCCAGCAACAGCCCGTAGGTGGCGCCGTGTTCACTCTGCGCTTCATCTTATCTGTGCATAGCTAACTCGTGTCGTAGAAACCAGTGGAGAAGATGACCGTCGAGGAGCCTGTTAGCATGCGCGGTGGAGGAGCAGGAGGAGTCTGCTGTGGCCTGTGAGTTCCCTCCATCTCAGCTGTCCGTCTTCTCATATCCGTCTGGCGAGACTGAGAGCTCTCTACTGACGCACCGGCTTATAGCTGCGCCGGCTTTGCTTGCTTTGAGTGCCTTGACTGCTGCTGCTAGGTGCGTTGATAACGTTCGGATGAAACGGGACGGATACCCCTCTATTATACCCGAAGTTGAAGACTGAACGGTTCGTCCATACTTTGGCGGGTTGGCCTTGGTGACGGGCTACGACTAGGAGGATTTATTACATTTCGGATTTACGCGCATGAGCGATGATGCTATTTAATGAGAATATATTGAATCTATTACCTATTGTTGAAACAGCCGCATGAGTTGCGCGAGATACAATGTTTGTATATGACGCTCATCGTTCATCCCACGTCGTCCCTCAACACCACAGGTGGTTATTACATAAGCCTATGACAAGATGATGAAACTATAACTCTCCATATCGGGAAGATTTTCGGGGAGTGAGCCTACGAAGCTGGGACAAATACTCTGATGGGAGGACAACACAACGTAAACCGCTGCGCCCTGTTTCATTGCGCCTCAACCCTATGGTTGAAGCCGTGTTCCGACCGTAGTCCACAGTCGAAACTAGGTGTATGAAAATGAATAGTTGTATGTAGGGAAGTTATTATGGATTCTTTTGCAGTAGCAAGCTCGTGTCCTTTCACTCGCCGTTTCATGCGCCAATAGTCAGCAGGAGCTGCCCAGGCCAGTCTGACATGTAAGGCTGAGATCTCCGCTCTTGGCACGGGGTCCAAAGGTGGAGTAATACGGAATAAAGTATAGCCATACAAGGCTGCGCTAAGTCTAACTTGTCAAGCACGTAATTTTGCCCATAATTGATAATCCGCGTCGATGATTGGTTGTCACGGCTAACCACCGATACCGCGCTCATCCCCTCGGATTTTCTGGCCGCCACAGAGCTCGAACTTCTTGGATTGTACAGACAAACATGAACATCAGAGTAACCCAAATGCGGGTGAACATGCAGTCGCTGGGGCCTATGCGCCCGCGAGCGCTGCCCATCATCGCCGGGCGACTTTTCCACGGTAGCATTGTCTACAGGAGGAACAACGCCTCCCTGTCCTCTCTGGACAAGGCGCAGACGCTCACGGAGAAGATTGTACAGCGCTATTCTCTGGGTTTACCGCAGGACAAGGTTGTGAAGTCTGGAGGTATGAATTGCCCTTTTTACGTTGCAGACTCGGGCGTTTGAGCGAATGCTGACTCTTATGACTAGACTTTGTGACTCTCTCACCTCACAAGTGCATGACACACGAGTAAGACCTCGATTCCCCCTGCGATTGACCCTCTCAGAAGAATGCTAACCAGCCCAGCAACTCTTGGCCCGTTGCATCGAAGTTCATGTCCATTGGCGCCACGAAGGTCCACGACCCCAGCCAAATTGTGTGCACCCTCGACCACGATGTGCAGAACAAGAGCGAGACGAATCTTAAGAAGTACCAGCAAATCGAAACTTTTGCCAAACAACAGGACATCCCCTTTTTCCCCGCTGGGCATGGTATCGGCCACCAAGTGATGATCGAAGAGGGATACGCATGGCCCGGCACAGTTACCGTTGCTTCGGACAGTCATAGTAACATGTATGGTGGCGTTGGATGCCTCGGAACGCCCATTGTCCGAACCGATGCAGCAAGTATATGGGCAACTGGCCGAACGTGGTGGCAGATCCCCCCTGTGGCCAAATGCCACTTCACGGGTGTTCTACCGGTAGGTGTCACTGGAAAAGATGTCATAGTGGCACTCTGTGGCTTGTTCAACAACGATGAAGTCCTTAACCACGCCATCGAGTTTACTGGATCCGAGGAGACGATGCGTAGCCTGCCGGTTGATGAGCGCCTTGCCATTGCCAATATGACAACGGAGTGGGGCGCGTTGTCTGGCTTGTTCCCAATCGACTCTGTGCTTCTGTCGTGGCTACGATACAAGGCAACCACCGCGGCGATGTATGAGTCAGGCACAGGCAGCAAGGACCGCTTCTCTCATGCGCTCATCGAGAACCTCACAGTCAGCCCAATAAGAGCGGATCGAGGCGCTACATACGCAAAGTCTCTCTTCCTCGACCTCTCTACGCTCTCCCCCTACGTTTCTGGCCCCAATAGCGTCAAGGTCGCTACACCTCTGCGGGATTTGGAGTCGCAGAAAATCAACATCCAGAAGGCCTATCTCGTCTCTTGCACCAACTCCAGAGCCTCCGATCTTGCCGCTGCGGCCAAGGTCTTCACGGAAGCCGCCAAAACCGGCGCGTCCCCCAAGGTCGCACCGAACGTTGACTTATACATCGCAGCGGCATCAATGGCCGAGCAGCATACAGCTGAAGAGGCGGGTGACTGGGGCATCCTACTTGAGGCAGGTGCCAAACCGTTGCCATCTGGATGTGGACCATGTATTGGCCTCGGCACAGGTCTCCTGGAGGCTGGCGAAGTTGGCATCAGCGCAAGTAACCGCAACTTCAAGGGAAGGATGGGCAGTCCAGACGCGAAGGCGTATCTCGCCAGCCCTGAAGTCGTTGCCGCCAGCGCATTGAACGGTTACATCAGCGGCCCTGGATTCTACGAGGCACCAGAAGGCGTGACGAAAGTGATTCTGGGCGAAGGCACTGGCAACGTCGAAGCCGACAAAGCTACCAGTATCGAGGAGGCGCTCGCCAAGGTTATCTCCCAGGCCGATCTGCTCGTCGATAACGCAGAGTCCAGCCTCTTTGGGGAGGCCGAGGCCCCCAAGGAAGAGAAGGGCACGGGACTGACAGAGATCGTTGCGGGGTTCCCAGACAAAGTGAGAGGCGAGATCGTCTTCTGCGATGCCGACAACCTGAACACTGACGCAATCTACCCGGGCAAATACACTTACCAGGACGGCGTCACGGTTGAAAAGATGGCCGAGGTGTGCATGGAGAACTACGACAAGGAATTCGGCAGCGTCATCCGCGAAGGTGACATTCTCGTCTCAGGCTTCAACTTCGGCTGCGGTAGCTCGCGTGAGCAGGCCGCGACCGCGATCCTCGCGAGCAAGATCCCGCTCGTCGTCTCCGGCAGCTTTGGCAACATCTTCTCGCGCAACAGCATCAACAACGCGCTGCTCGGTCTAGAGGTGCCGCGTCTAGTCGAGGGACTGAGGAAGCAGTTCAGTGGGCAGGACAAGGCGCTCACGCGCAGAACGGGATGGACATTTGAGTGGGATGTCAGCAGGAGCGAAATCACTGTGCAGGAGGGTGAGGGAGGGGCGAAGTGGACTCAGGCTGTTGGCGAGATGCCGCCGAATGTGCAGGAGATTATTGCGAGGGGCGGGCTGGAGAAGTGGGTGAAGGCCGAGATTGGACTGTAAGATGATATGGGGATTGGATTGGGTTGGGGTTTATGCGGAGGGTGAGAAGTTTGCATTGTATAGCGGGCGTGGGTAGATGAGGGTCGCGCATTTGCTGCGGGTTGTGTTCTCAAAAGGTGTGCAGTGGGAGCGGTGAGGTGGAAAAGTTTGAATACATAGACACCATTTCCGCCATGTTGGAACTGGCACGCCAGTTCGACAGGTTTTGTACAGTACTGCTATTTTAAATCCACAGAAGGATTAAGACCAGATAAGCACCGCAGGACCAACACGACGTGACATGTGTATATAAGTGTATAGCCAGTTCGGGTGAGGAATATGAGTAGTGAGAAAGCCAGCAGCTAAACACTAATGTGGCACTGATCTCAGTCAGCAGCTATATAGTACTGGGAGTCAGCCTTGTTCTGTACATACAGTACAGCTCTATTTCTTCACTGTGCAGCTTCTATTTATGAAAACAGCCTTGTCGGAGTGGAGTATATCCGCCGCTGGATTCCGATCGGCGAGGCAGTGGAGATCCCAGATTTAGTTTCACCAGTTGAGGCTTAAGAACGTGGATATGGGTGAGCAGTATCCACCGAAGCTTTGATGGAAGGGGTAACGATTATCATGAGCCAAGTCATGTATGTTGCTTACGGAAAACTTGGAGTACGAAGTACAGCGTTGGGATCAGTTTGTGCGCACATAATGGGAAATAGTTTAGCATGTGCTGTGACGTGACCCTGCGAAGTTGCCGAGGTTTGGATTTCCCCATAGCCCTGTTTTCAGATTGCGGGGGAAGATAAATGCCCCACACCGGACTTCACCCGAGGAAACGTGGGGGGACAGCATGGGAATGAGAAAAATAAATCCGTTGTTTACATACTACTTTTGTCCTTATTACTGGGGTGTATCATTCAATTTACATTAACTAACTGGCCATGGACTGGTTTATCTTACTCTACCATTGAACGGGCACTTACGGCTCCGTCGGCTCCCAACCGGACAACATCCCGCCGCGTGGTGCTTCGCTACTCCTTCCTTCTATGGAAGCTTATGTACATACACTGCATCTCTACGCACTATTTGCATCATCCGACGAATCCGCCTGAGGACTCCAAGCCCTCTCGTTCCCATCCACCACTCACAGCACAGTGATGAACAGCACATTGCTCTCCCATCCCTGTCTGAAATCCAATTATCTGCTTGTGGCCTTGCTTTCCAGTTGGGCAGGTCTCATCTGGGGTCCTTCGATGCAAATGCTTGGTCACACTGCGGTTCACTATTGGCAAATATCTTGTGAGCTCTGCTCCACTGCCTGGCTCCACTAGCATCCAATTTACACTTATGCATGGTACCCATGCTTTCCCCTGCCACGCGGGGCTCAAAACGGGCCCTTCGCATTGCTATACGCGGGGCAAGATGACGGCACCACGGAGACCTTGGGAGTCCCAAGGTGGGACCAGCTACAAGACTATAGTATAAGGATGCGCTGTGGGCCCTGCTGCTACCCGTCGCATTAATCTTGAGAGCATCTTTCTGCAACGCCATCTTGATCAATATAGTAGAAATGGTTCGCGTTTCTGCTCTCATCGGCGCTGTTGCGCTTGCTACGGCGGCGACTGCGGCAGCGGTGGAATCAAAGGCGTCAAAGACCAGCTGTGCAACGCCATTGCCCACGGTGGATCTGGGGTATGGCCTATGGAGTGCCACGATCAATGTAAGTTATTTATCTCCATTGCCAACAGCTCGGGGTTCCCTAGGTCTATTTTCATAGACATGCAACATTTGCCACATTAGGGTCAAGTCTCATGTGTTATGCGTGACTCCAGCGACTTACAGTAGCTGATTACCGCTGCAGGATACTGGGGAGCACCCATACTACACGTTTGGCAACATCAGATACGCTGCCCCGCCAGTTGGAAAGCTGCGATTCAAAGCCCCGGTCCCGCCGAAGGGCAGGAACAAGACGGTCAACGATGGATCCGGCAATCCCACCTGCCCTCAAGCCAACCCAGGTACTTGGATTTAATCCCTACACTAAGAGGTAGCTAACAATTCTAGCATGGCTCTTGACCGCCATGGATTTTCTGACGGGGACGCCCATTGAGAACTTAACCAGGCCTGGCTCGGACTCTGGCTCTGGCGGCGGCTTCAGCTTAGATAGCATTCCAAAGCCAACCCCAGGGACGACTGAAGACTGCTTGTTTTTGGATGTGTACGCGCCTAAGTCAATTTACCATACTCGGAGTACAAAACACAAGGGCGGCGGTTAGTGTATTGCATTCCTAATCATGCTCATTGCTGATAATAGTAGCCCCAGTACTTGTCTGGATCTACGGTGGCGGCTATACCGCAGGCGTCAAGACGGGAAGCGGGAACCCTGCCACTCTCCTCGACAGCGCCAGAGATGGGAATGAGAAGGGAATCATCTTTGTAGCTCTGAACTACCGTCTCGGCATGTTTGGTTGGCTGTCCGGACCCACGTACCAGGAGACCGGCACTGCCAACATTGGGCTACATGACCAGCGTTTAGCGCTCGAGTGGGTGCAAGAGAACATCCATCTCTTCGGCGGCGACCCGAACCGTGTCACTATCATGGGTGAAAGCGCTGGCGGTGGTTCTATCATGCACCAGATCACTGCCTACGGCGGGCTAAAGGGCAAGGTCCCATTCCAACAGGCCATCGCGCAGAGCCCGGGATGGGTTCCAAGCCCAAGTAACTACCAGAACGAGGCAGTTTTTAAGAAGACTCTTAGCTTCGCATCTCTTATCGCTCAGAAGCAGGTCACCACGCTTGACGAGCTCCGCAACCTGACAACCGAGCAGCTATATTACACGAACTACGCCGTGACGGGTCTTTCTAACTACGGTACATTCACCTACGGCCCGACCGTTGACGGAGACTTCGCCCCAAAGCTCCCCGGCGAACTACTCCTGCACGGTCAGTTCGACAAAGACATCAAAGTCATGCTCGGCCATAACTCCGAAGAGGGCTTCCTCTTTGCCTCACCCTTCGTGACCAATGACACCGACCTCGCCAAGTACCTCCAGGGCTCCGTCCCCGCCATAATTCCCAGCGCTCTCGACACCATCATCAAGACGCTCTATCCCCCCAACTTCAACGGCTCCCTCCCTTACACCACCCAGCTCTCCCGCACCTCCGTCCTCGTCTCAGAATCAGTCTTCACCTGCAACACGCGCGCGCTCGGTCTCGCCTACGGCAACAATACGTATAACTACTACTTCAGCGTTCCCCCCGGGCTGCACGGGGAGGACGTAGCCTACACCTTCTTCAACGGAGACACGTCGACGCCGAACCAGGGGTTACCAGTGGACAGGACAGTCGCGGAGGCATTGCAAGATTATATTACTAGTTTTACGATGAATGGAAACCCGAATGAAAAGGGTGTGCCGTTCTTCCCGCTGTACGGCGGAAACTCGAGTTCGCAGGTCATTAATATTGGGAAGTTGGGGACGCAGATTACGGATACGGCGGCGAATGAGAGGTGTGCGTGGTGGCAGAAGGCTCTGTATTATTGAGTAATGAGTAGTAATGATGGGTGAGGGGCGGTAGGGGGCGGAGGTGATACAGAAGACTTCGTGCTGCACGTTGTCACTAATTCGTGTTCTCGAGGCGTATGTGAGCTGCATTATCCCGAGCCACCAGGACCTCGGTGCTAATCTTTGAGTGAAGACTGCTGTTTTAGTCTATCTAAAAAAGGAAATGAAAGTGACAATGAAGATATTACTAGTTTCAAATTTCAATGGTAGACATCCTGCGCCTTTAATCGAACCGTTTCCAGTGACGGCAATAACATTCTTCCTTTTCAAATCCTCATTGTTGTATTGTCATCATTCAAGATACTCGGGCCGCAGCTCCAATTATAGAACTAACGATGAAGCCGGAAACGTCCTGTTTGCTGCCGCCTTTGTTGCCCGCGTCTTCTCCCTTTGAGTTTCTTTGATCCTATTGTTTAGATACAGGGAGACAAAAAATTACCATTCCCCGAAAGAAATCAAAGCTTCTTAATGTCTCGCGTAGGTTAAATACCCATAATGCCATCTACTCACGCCGATTCTCAACCATTATTCCTCTTGGCGCGACGTAAATGGGTTCCTTTCTTTATTTTTCTATCAGACAATGCTCTCACCATGCCTTTGTCAATTCTGTGTATAAGATTATATGAACAGCCTGGTTTACCAAATGCGAAATCCTGTTCTTGTTCAAGATCATTTTCATATTCAGTACATTGGTTCCAGCATCTGTCATCTCCTTTTCCAGGGTGACAAAAGTGTCATTTTCTTCATTGTTCTTCAATGTTAGCATACGATGGCCAGTGGTAGGATTCTCCGCGGCGACGGTAAGAAGGCAATCGCCTTGCTATCAGATATTGTCCAGGACTTTGAGCACAGCTCTATCGGACCACCAACTCCTCAGGTCAGCCGCTTGGCGCTTGCTGATGCCGCCCCTTTTGATGCCAGGACTAACACCCGGTTTACCCAGTTTCTAACTTCCTCCACCCAGCCGCGTCTCTACATCCTCCTATCCCTGGGTGTACTTTCCACTTCTCGGACGTTCATGGGGGTATTTGAACATGAGAGGGACGGTTTATGGAAAGCCTTACTAACGGAGCTAGAAACGTACATGGGTTTCGTCACATTCTATGCCCGTTCACGACAGCTCCCTTGGAGAGAAGCCCTCATAAACTATTTCGACAAGATTGGCGATACGGGCCCGGATTCAGCACCATTCCGCAGCGGGGTTTGGCCTTCAGACGTTCCTGTTCACCCCTTAGGTCTCGACGATGATATCCTCCAAGGTGAGAATCCTCACACTTTCTACTGTCGTTTAGATGGTGGAGCAGATCGGAACTTGGTTTCAAGTGGCTCCCGTAAAAACCTACCCATAGTAAACATAGACCAGTCCATCTGTGACCGCAGAACCTGGCCCAAAGCAACACCTCCTACGTGGCCAGCAAATCGAAAATACCCTGACCATCCGCAGAACGTCCGCAACGCCACTGTTGGCATCCCTGCTAGCCAAGCAGATGATTTTTTACGCTGCGGTATCTGCAATCAAACTTTTGTCGATATCGCCAGCGACAATATAGGCTGCACATGCGTCTCATGGCATGTTGACTATCCTTGTGTCCTGGTGCGCGAGTACTTCCCTTATCCGAGTGCCCCTACCCTAGTTAACAAGGGCGTCATGGCAATGCAGATATTTACATCAAACGAAATTATCGGGGAGTACGTCGGTATGTTGTTGCCGCCAGGCAGGACAGACCCGAATATAAAAAATAACGTCTTTGCGGACGACGTCTATACGATGGACCTCAACGCAGCAGTGATTGCCCGCGTAAAGGGCCAGACGACATCGATGCCGGGCGGTAAGATAGCTGATGTTTCGGCAGTGTGGAAAGGGAACTGGACGCGTTTTATTAACACATCGCCACTGAAGGCTGACTGGAATATCGAGCTCGAACAGAGGCTGGTTGCTGACCGGATCAGGATTCCAGTGCGGACGATTCGGCCTATTTTATTTGGAGAGGAGCTGATAGCATCGTATGGGACCGACTATATGAAGAGCCTTTTCGGGGATAGCTGGGCGCCCTGACATGAATATAGGCATGGACTGGCGGGAAACAGCTGGCTGTTTCCCATCATGTATAATAAAATAGATGGCAGCGGTGTTCTTGTAGTCTTGTACATTTTAGCGGTAAGCAATACATAGTCTATATATTTTAGCGGTAAATAACCTCACACTTTGTTTTAATATAACGTGGTCCACCCCAGAGCGACGCACACCACTGAGCGACGCATTATTCCACGACT
>JPJV01003746.1:0-15207 GCA_000750745.1 Pseudogymnoascus sp. VKM F-4281 (FW-2241)
CCGATCTGGTGAGGAGGCGGGGGTGAGCTGGAGGGCGTTGAGGGTGTGTGTTAGGTCTGTGAGCGCTTCTGTGTCGGAGGGGGTTTTCGATTTTATCGATGGTTGTGGATTTGGTGCTTTGGGTTCATTTTGCCCGGCGTCGGCTGGCTGGCTTTCTCCGTTGTCTTTTGTCTTTTGTTCTTTCGTATCTTTTTTCTTCCTTGAACTCTTCGACTTTTTCGGTTTCGCGTTCGTAGTCGTCGTTGGCTCCGCGCCAGGTTGCTCGTTGTTGCTACCGGTATTCGGTGGTAAATCTCCCTTCTGGCTCTCCATTACGGGCTTATCCCCCACCGCATCCTCGCTGCTCTTCCCCTTCCCCTTCTTCTCATGTTTCTCCTCCGCAACCTCAAACGTCTTCTCTAGCTCCTTCTCCCCCACCTTCTGCGGCACCGGCGACGAATCCTGCAAAAAAATCCCCGCGCTCTTAGACACCTGCTTCTTCTTCCCATACACCCTCGCCGCTTTCTTCGGCGCGCGCTGGGTATCCATCGTATCTGTCGTCGTCGGTCGTCGGTTGTCGGCTCGCGGCACGCTCTTCGTTGCGTGGGACCTTGGTGGTGGGGGTTTGAGGAAGTGGGGGATGGATTGAGGGAGTGTGGGGTTGCTGGGGTAACGGGTTTGCTTGGCGGGAATGGGGGTGCTGCGGGAATACCGCGATTGTGGAGTTTAACTGTACCACCCACGATATGAGTATAGCTACACCTTTCTCAATCGTGCTACGAAGGTGATTACATCAATGGTGTCGAAAGGCAGCGCAGTGACGAGAATGATCCAGTGGCGAAAATAATGTTGGGAGAAGCTTACGCGTGATGGCATGTCAGGGTATCAAAATGTGCAAGCCCCCATTTAGGTGTGCAGTTGTAGTTAAAGACATTTGAGTGTCTCCGAGCATCAGTATGTTACGTTTTCTTTAGGTTTGAATATGTTTCATTATACCGCTCATCAGCAATCGTCGCCTTATATACGGCCTCGTACAGCGCATCGACGCTCTGTTCGTCCAGCGTGTCGACCATTTGGAACCCCAGTCCTCTGTTTGCAGTGAGGGATGAATAACCCAACATACCCTCTAAAATAGCGAGAGACATGAGAGGTGATCTCACACGAAGTCCATTAATATATATTATATCCTCTCTAATAGCTCATTTGGCTGAACAAGTAACCAATACATATAAGTATACAAGGATATCATTGGAAGGCCTGCCACAATAATGCAGCCACGCCTACAGCCAATGAATTAGTGAGCGAGAGGCCGGCAGCCGCAGAATCCTTGACGGTAGTAGTATCGCCTGCGGTTGCGGTGCCATCAGCGTTTACAGCAGCGCTATCGGTTGAGCCATCGCCTCCGGTTTCAGTGCCATCAGAGTTTGTAGTACCGCCATTGCCTGAACCCGGAGCAGCGCCTGCAGTTCCAGTGCCATCGGAGCCTGCACCACCGCCATTGGTTGAGCCCGGAGCAGCGCCTGCAGTTCCAGAGCCACCAGAGCCACCAGAGCCTGCCGTAGCAGATGGTGAAAGTACAGACGACGTGCGCGTTGGCTTGGGACACACGTTGTTATACACATACTGCTCAGGAGCGCCAGTACAGGATGCGGTCGCAAGCGCAGCGTTGTATGTGCCGCTCGGATACATCCAGCAACTGCCCCCGTGATACGGCGAGAGGGCTTCGTTACGCGGGTTGAAGACGGCGTAGTTGCAGTTATCGCGCTCAGCACATTGACTCAAGCAGCCCACTGCACCCGACTGAGCAGAACAATCGGACCAGCATTTTTCATCCGGCGGCGGGTACCCGCAGACAGAGGCGACGGCAGAGGGAGACGCGGTGGCGGCGCAGGCGCCAGCAGAGGTGGTGCTATCGCCAGCACACACGGGCTTGTCATAGACGGAGAGGTAGTCGGAGTGGCCGCAGCTCGTATCACCTAGGCTCGAATCGAAGTCTTCTCCCGGGTACAGCCAGCACGTGCCGGTGTCAAGGTAGGGGTTACCGCGGGCGAAGATGACAAAGTTGCAGGGAGGATTTTCGTTGCAGTAGTCCCAGCAGCTGTTTCTACCACTGGCGGCGACGGCAGTCCCATAGATAGGTTTCTTGTAGTCGCAGAGTTGGGTGAGGAGGGTAGCTGTGCAGGTTGAATCAGCCGCGGTGGTGATGGTGGTAGGCGTAGGAGGTCTATCTACGGGTTCAGCAAGGACCCCTGAAACTATTAGGGCCACGGAGGCCCAGAAAGGAGCGGTGATCATCATCGTAGCGACAGTGGGTGTGTGAGGAGACAAACGCGTCGAAAGCTGGGGGAAGTATTAATATTTAAATAGGAGAAGATCTGACAGGCATGGCTAATTTAAATGGAGCCCGGTCGCAAGTGCGAACGGACCTGCCTATTTATTCCTTGGTAGAACAAGTGTGAGAAGCCCTGTCCATTGTTAGTCCAATTTTGTTTGGTGAAGAAGGATTTAAACGCTGGGATGCAGTGGTTAAGTGCCTAAATGGACCCCAAAACCCCAGTTTTTTCTCTTTTCTCCGGAGCCCCGGCCGGGGTTCGGTGGCGCTGTTGCCTGTACATAGTACGCAGCCAAGAGACTAGGAACATAACATGCCATGTTGGAGCTGTTACGGCATTAGTTACTAATTAGCATAAATTCAGGAACACGAGCGATATTTCCCATAGTAGAACCAACTGGTTTAGTCCTCGGAGGTGTAGAAGCAGAAGTAGTAGAGGGACTGTTAAAAACCTCGCACTCTCTTTAACCAGATCCTGCTTATCTCTCCCCTGTGTTCAAATAGGTCTCAGATTAATTGCTACTATCTAGGGAAGAGAAATTAGAGACAAGATAAGTTACTGCTAGTTGTCGAGGATGCGGATCCTACTATGTAGATATTTTCCTAGATATTGCAACCCTTAGTAGGACTCGAATAACCTCGGACTAAGTTTGAAGGATGATGTCCAAGTTCTTGGTATTAGAATTTAAGTGGGACTAAACTGGAACAGGACACCGCCAAACCTAAAGTAGAGACGTTAAACCGGGGTGGGCCTGATCGCTGAGAACCGCGCCCCGCTAGCCGCCGCCATACTGTCCCCGTTGTTAAAAGATGCCTGAACCAATGAACAGAAGATGCAATTGGTCTGTTAAGTTCAATTAAGATCGATATACGGAGTATCTTTTCTTTAATTGACCTACGCCTCTAACATATCCTTCAACACATCAGCAGCCGTACGCATTGGCGCAGCCAGCTCCAGTACTTCCTTGCTAGTCGTAGATGCGGTGCACTTCCCCTCCCACGCCGTCTCCGGTGCGAATTTGATAGACAGGATGACGTTCTTTGATTCCTGGGGCGCTGCGGCGGCCATGCCGTCAACGAAATCCAAATCCTTGAAGATAACATTGTCGACTCGCGCACCAATGTGCTGCTCGACCATCTGTACAATCTGAGCCCCAGTGATGTCCTCCGGCCCATTTAGTACGTATCTAGCGTTGTTATGCTCGGAAGTGTCCTCTTGGGACAAGAGGCGAGCTGCGAAGATGCCAACTTCATCTGGGTCGATAACGCCGACAGGCGCATCAGCAGACGCCATCAATCTCAGCGTATCCTGCTTCCCAGTCTCACGGTACTGTTTAATTAATGCCGGCGCGTTGCCAATGTAGAACTGCGTAAAGACATTAGGCTGGAGGGATGTCCACTGCAAGCCCCGGAACTCCGGCGAGCTTAGCATGGCCTCGATAGCCCAGTGCGAGCGCGGATAGTACGCTTTGCAATCCGGACGTACATTCGCAGCGGTCGTCGAGATGCGCACTATATACTTGACGCCTGCTTCGAGGGCGGCAAGGTGGAAAGTAGATTCTTCGGCGAATTGGTTCGGCTGATTGTGTGACGCAATGAAGGCCCTGACGACATCGTGTTCGCGCAGCCAGGCGGCGGTGATCTCGACCCAGTTCTGCTCTGCTACCTCGACGCCGGGCAGTTTGGCGAGCTGCTGTACTGCTGGACTGTTGGAAGAACGGGTGAGAGCGAGTATGCGGTGACCGGATAAGGCGGTGCTGGTTTTTGACAGCTTTGAGAGGGTTTCGACGACGCTTCGGCCGGTGTTGCCGGTCGCACCAACGATGAGAATTGTAGGAGCCATAATTGGAAAGTGAGTACGTATAATTTAACTTTAGAGAAGCTGTTGTTTGAAGGAATTATATAGTTGAACAAAAGGGACGCATGACGTAGATAAAATCAAGTGATTAATAATCAATAATATGGTTGATTATCAATAATGAGGGACTCTTCCTAGTACGGGGCAATTCGGCCGAGTGCTTAACTGCAACGGCGAGGTCCATCCAAAAAAGGAATGGTTCTCCGAGTTCTTAATGATTTCCTCATCTGATCGAGTGAAGGCACGCTCGCCCTCACCATATAGCAATGCCATATTGACGCCAAACAAGTATTGCATGTCTCAACCTCATTTAAAACAGGGCTGGCGCTTATGCAGCCTATGGCTGATAAGCAAATGTGAGAACGTGTTACAAAAGCGACCCCTGCTTCGGGGAATAAGCCATTTAAAATATACGTCGTCATCTCTTCAAAAAGAAAAAAAAAAGTCGCTAATATATCTGAAGTTTGTACGTATGGAAGTATATACTCGGAACTGTTTTCAAAAGCAGTAAGCAATCTCGCCAACTCGCGGACTTTATACATCTCGTTCTCCTTTATCCCTGTTTCATAGCCCGTATGGCTCTCCCTCGGCCCCTTACTCGGAATTGTCTCATATCCGCTTCATCCTTCTCTGCTCACAACTTGACTCTCCCAGCAACGCTCGATCTCTTCATGCTTGGCGTCGTGGTGACGGGGTTGTTGCCGGGCAGCGTAGCGACGGGGCCGTTGAGGCCTACTTCTTCAGCAGGGGCGGCGACCTCGGGGTCCAAGCCTGTCGCGGAGCCTGCATCCTTCTATTCAGTTGTTAGTTGTGTGTCTTTTTCAAAAGTACAGAGGCTACAGGTCCATAATCCCGAAGTAGAGGCGTAAGAACGAGAGATTGGAGTCATATCACATACGTTAATGCTGCAGTCTGGAGAATAGGCACCATCTGGGCCAGAGCAGGTTTCGATGGCTTTCTCCAGCGCTTCCTGGTCCCAGCCGTTGATGAAGTCGCCGTGCAGACCGTAGCCGGTTGGGTCACCCATTGCATACACCCACTTGTTGAAGTCCTTGAAGGCCGAGGTATCATAGAAGAACTCGTAGAAGAGACTGAAGATAGCCTTTGGGTGGGACTCCGGGCACACACCGCTATCGTAGACGCCGATTGCAGGGTAGGCCATCTAGAGACATAGTTAGTGGAGGGTAGACATAAAGAGCATTATAGTTAAGTCACAAGTGAATGCGAAGAAGAATAATATAAGTTGGAGGACTGTGGATGGGATAGGAATATAGTGTGACTCACGTGAGAAGTATGGTCGTCGGTGTCGAGGTTGACGCCATCCCAGCAGGAAGGGAAGAAAGTCTCTGCTCTCATACGATCGCAAGATTGTTCGGGAAGGTTGTATGTTTGGTCACTGCTGTCTGCATTCAAGCATACGTGCTGCATGGCTTGGTGTGCGAAAAGTGATTCGTCGATTGTCCTGAAGTTTCCCGGATTAGTTTTTGGAACTAAATATAGACAGTATATGAAATAGATTGGCTTAATTACCGTCGCATTGGGTTTCCGGCGACCATGCGCAGTCCAGCTGGAGGAGCTGCAGGAGCAAAGCCGTCTGCACATCGAGTTAATCCCTCCTCGTAATCGCACGCTCGGTTCAGATAGTACACGGCCTAGAGATGTCAGCTTTGTTCAGCGCAAGAGCGTCCATCTCCCATGCACTTACGGCTCCTTCAAAGTTGATTAAGTCAAAGCTGTCATCAGGGTTCTGGTGGTACAGCTGTGGCTGCCAGTAGTTGCTCTTATCTATCTTCTTGTCACAGGTAGTGTCCTTGGCGTTTAATGCCGTGTCCATGCCCATGGTCTGCTGGAAGGCGGTTCCACCGATGACGGCATGTACGTGTGCCGAAATAACCCCTGGGTTGATAATGGGATCGCCTCGCTGGATAGTCAGCGGCTCGCAGTTGACCGTGAAGATCTGGCCATGGGCAACCTTGATCAAGGGTAGGCCCAGGGCCGCAAGTAGAGCAGAGTTAAAAGATGGCATTATGAAGAATGTGTTGAGAGGAAACGAGTGATGAGCCTAGAGGGGTGGTAAATCCATTGTATTTATATTGCACGTCGAAAATCACATTGCACTGATGTGATTCCCATCCTTCTTCCAACACAGAAGGTAGTCAAAACAGTAGCAATTGACGTGGAGTTTACACATCCGTATATAGAAGGTAGTCAAATAATAGCAATTGACGTGTATTTGCTCATCCACCAACCACACACCGAAATATCGTCGAAGTGCACCTGCTCAGCTTAGCGCCCCCTTTTTTGAAACGCCACTTGACCATAGAAATCCATGATAGAGCTTCGAAGCGCCTACCATCGCCGCACTTAGCGGCAAACTGCAACTGCCATACCTTTAAAATGCTAGTCACTTCGGGCCTTTTTCGTTCGCGGATTCGCGGAGATCAGGGGTTCGCACAGGTGAGAATGTGGGGAACCCCTGTTGCAAATGAGCAGCCGTGACACTATTACCAAAACCACCGAGGCTAGGGCTGGCATGGGGTCTGTGCTGTTCGGCAGTCATATTGCTTCTATGACTGGAGGCTCCAAACTTTTACCCGGCGCCGGACAATTAAAGAAAGTGGGCATAGACACCTACTGGTTAATATACAACCCTGCATATTTGACAGGCCAGCGCTGTGTGTTTATACCTGGACATTTTACTTACAGTCATAAAATATCCGATGGCTAGTACTGAATAGTATCTCAAATTTATCCTAACGTTTGTTAGTATTGAAGAACCGCGACCGATAATTCAAGACGAACAGGTGTTCGTGTCGACCACTATCTTTCCATAAGGTCAACAAGGGATGTCTTCGAAATTTTCAAATGGCATCCAGGGATTTCGCTGTTTGATCGACATTCGGTAGCCTTTTAGTAAAACTCTAATCCCCTGCAACTAACTGCCATCATGTGCAATAGTCTGCGTCAAGTAAAATATGCTATGGGATCGGGCCGAGTAAACCCTACATACGCCACACCTTCACCACGTTCACCATGATATGATGTTGAATTTTCCTCGGCAGGTGTATTATAAGGTTTGTGTATAAAAGTTATTAACAAAATTTGATTCGTAATGTTAACATTATTATGTTAACATTTAATAATAACAAGCCTCGATATAAAATTACCAGTTCTTCTGTGTGGCTGAAATAGCTATTTAATCCTAATTTTCTAGGACAGCAGTAGAAAGTTACTAATATCATATTGATATTGATTCTCGAGGCGTACTTATTGACCCCTCTTGCTTGGTGGTACATACCTACACAAATGGCTTGGTCGATGGGGTTGAGAAAAGGCTAAATTCCCTATTCCGAGATTCCGCTTGTACGAACTTTGATCCCAGACCGTTCATTAGCTCCGGATAAACAGCCATGCGGGTGTGGTGGTGATCACAGAGGACCCGGCCCTATTTTGACGTCCCATTACCTTATTCTGTAATGATAACGCGGGGTAGCGACAACTCCCATCCGCCATTCCCGCGCAAATGACGAGAGGAATGGCGTCCATTTAAAGTCTCCGGTGACAGCTGCACCAGAATCACCATCTGAAGGTCCAACAATCTATCAGCTCTGGACTAAGTTTACTCCCCACGACGTCCCTCTGCCACTGGAAACGGCTCGGGCCGAATAGCATTGGACAGAATCAAGCTGACTCTAAAAATTCCGGAAGATCGCGAGCAGAAGAATGGCTGTCCGCAACTATTGTAGCATGATCCTCCACCTTACAATAGTAGATCTATGGGTTATCCAAAGGCTCTGAATTTAGCAAGTGACAAATGTTCGGGGATATTTGGATAGGTAGGACTTTGAAGCAAGATGATGCTTTATATAATAGTTTGATAATCTACCTAGATATTATCAAACGTGTGCACTTGGATCCACACGTGTAGCGATGTTCAGCTCTAAAATCGACTTGTCCTGAACAACCTACCCCTTAGGATTCATAAAAGTTCTCTTTTTTTGACGTCGGTTGTAGGCATAATGAATCATCTGAGGTGATTTCACTGCTGTTTGATGTGCCCTTTCACCGTACGTCTATAACTCTCACACTAATATCTAACCCATTTACTGGTCCAACCGTGGCGCCGCTAGCTAGCTTATAGTTCTTGTCGTGGAGCTCCCTCGGATCATTCAACTCGAAATCAAAACGACCAACCCCCGCTGCGAGGAGGCATGCAAATTCCGCTCTACCAAATGACTCACCGTTACAGGTCCTCGATTGAACGACATGAACGCGAAAAATTATAAGTCACTGTCATGAGACAGGGATGGCTGAAGAGGGCTTCTTACTGAGAGATCCGGAGTTAATTTGGGTGCATTATGAGGTCGAGGACGAGAGGTTAGAGCTCGAAGACATAATCTTTGAACTTTGGAAGTCGCTAACTCTTAAAACAGTGCTGCTTTCTCGACCACTGGACGCTGGGAAGGTCCACAGAAGTTTTGTCACCTTTTGGAGGTTGTAGCTAATACACTTCGAGAGCTTGTGGTTGCATAAGCGCTGTCGAGAAGCGCTTCTTTCAGATACGATAAATATTCGTGCACGGATAAATTACAATGTATCTTTTGAGCTCTTCTACTACGGATTCGGGACGGGAGGGAGGGTAGTAGCGGGTTCCTGGAGTTGTCTCGGGTGCAATGTCAGACTTGATTTCTGCCATGCGGGCCTTGAGCGGACATTCTGGAGTCAGGACTAAACTCTTAGCAAAGCTTATTAACTATGCACAGCTATCCAAGAGCACTGCTAAGGGGCCGCGCCGTTAGACCAGCGAAGCCGTGGAGATATAATAATGGAACTGAAAGCCATCTTATAAATTAAGCCTTAACGAGTGGCGATAATGAGGCTCTACTCTATAGTAGTGGGAGGTCATCATAGGTAAGAGTGGCGATAGTGAGGATCTGTCACTGCATCATTACTGGTTATGTTTGGCGTCATTACCAAGCTTTCAACGTTGATACGCCAACATTACTCGGCATTTACCAACCACCAATCGGCATTCGGCATCCTGAACCCTTATCTCGCCACCTCCCCACATCCTCTAAGACCACATCCCATCCCGCATCCCGCATCCCGCATCCCGCATTCCCCTTCCTATCATATACCCCATATTATGTATAATAGCAACATACTATGCATACTATCATGTAAGGCGAAAGCAGCAGTACACTCTTGGTGTAAATAAACCTCTTTGTGACTGCCGAATAATCTGCCGATGTTTTTGATGCAGATCTCCCGCGATCTCCCCCTCCCGCAATGCGCGATGACGCCCGACCCATAATTAATTTCTCAATGGATCACTCTCACAATCCAAACCAGCCCTAATGTGTTTCGGATGAGAGCAATAGCTCTTCAAATGACTAGCCCATCCGCACACAAAGTACAAAATTGCCATTCCGAACTGGTGCTTTCAATAGCCCTTGCCGTCTCCCGTCGCATATTGCCATCGGCTTCACCACAATCCATGCCGCCACGGCCGCCCTTGGCGACCTTACCATCCGCTCTTTTCCCCATTCCTCTTCCCTCCGCATCCTGTAATAGCCACACCGTCGCTACAATTGCAATTATTACACCCGCTTTAAGGAGATACTGTCACAAGATAGGTGTAGGTACATTTCGGATGGCTCGGTAGGTACGTATACTCAGGAACGACACTATTTACATCCTGATGTCATTTTTGTGGACAATAAATGTGGCGACTTGCCACACAACCGTTAAATTTTTCCATATTTATATAATGTATGCCACTCTGTACTATGTTTTTTAAACATCAACATCAACATGGGGTTCATGCGCAGGAAATCGAACACAGATGCCATAGAGCATCACGAGGGTGATGCGGACGCCTATGCTGCTGGCAATGTGGGCAACGAGGAGAAGTCTGTTGATACCCCCCAGCCTCCAACCCAAAACAATGGCACCGACAGCGACCAGTCTGGCCAGACTTCCCAGCCTGTCACTAAACAGCACATGAAGAAGTACATGGGACTTTCTGGCCGCAATCTCAACCTCGCAATCTCCGTCGTTGCGACGAATGGATTCTTACTCTTCGGATACGACCAAGGCGTAATGAGTGGGATCATTACTGATCCGGTTTTCAACGATTATTTCCCAGCAACAAGACATAACTCTACGGTGCAAGGCATCACGACTGGAATTTACGAGATCGGTTGCCTCTTGGGAGCTGTCTTCATTCTCATTTTTGGGGAGTGGCTTGGCCGTCGCCGAGCTTGCATCACTGGCGGCTGGGTTATGATTCTTGGGGTCATCATTCAGGTGGCATCGTTTACTGGACATCAGCCCTTCGTGCAATTCATGGTTGGGCGAACGATTACGGGCGTTGGCAACGGCATCAACACGTCGACCATTCCCACCTACCAGGCCGAATGCTCAAAGTCGTCGAACCGTGGTCTCCTGATCTGTATCGAGGGCGCAACCATCGCGTTCGGAACTATGATTGCATACTGGATCAATTACGGCTCCCAATTCTCCGATAACGGGAGTGTGCACTGGAGATGGCCCATTGCTTTCCAGATTCTCTTCGGTCTCTTCCTCTCCATTGTCATGGTATTCCTTCCGGAATCTCCTAGGTGGCTGATCAGCCGTGAGAGGTACGAGGAGGGCGAAAGTGTCCTCGCCTCTCTCCGTGGTAAGGACACTCACCATCCCGAGGTCCAGGAGCAGAAGAAGGTCATCATGAACTCGATTCGCGCTGCTGGCAAGGGCGCGAGCTTCTCGAGTCTGTTCACTGGCGGTAAAACACAGCATACGCGCCGTATGTTGGTTGGATCTTCTGCGCAACTGTTCCAACAAATCGGTGGTTGCAACGCCGTTATTTATTATCTCCCCGTGCTACTGGAGGAGAGTCTTGGCCAGACCAGGAAGATCTCTCTCGTTGTGGCAGCTGTAAACGCGACTTGTTACGCCGCCTTCTCGACAACCTCTTGGTTCTTGATTGAGCGAGTCGGCCGTCGTGCCCTCTTCCTCTGGGGTACAGTTGGGCAGTGCCTCGCCATGGTTATCACCTTCGCGTGTCTCATCCCCTCCGGTATTGGACAGGAAACCACTACCCCTGCGGCTAAGGAGGCTGCCAAGGGCGGCGTGTTTGGTTTGTTCGTATTTATCATCGTATTTGGGGCCACTTGGCTTCCGCTGCCATGGCTCTATCCCGCCGAGGTGAATCCCATCAAGACCCGCGGAAAGGCGAATGCGATCTCGACTTGCACGAACTGGCTGTTCAACTTTGTGGTGGTCATGGTTACTCCGATCATGGTTGCAAACATTGGATGGGCGACTTACCTCGTCTTTGCCATCATCAACGCCTGTTTCCTACCCGTCATCTTCTTCTTCTATCCTGAGACCCAAGGACGCTCGCTGGAGGAGATTGATATCATCTTCGCCAAGGGATATATGGAAAAGATGAACTACGTTAAGGCTTCACACGAGCTGCCAATGCTTACTGATAATCAAGTCGGGGAGTATGCAAGGGAGTATGATGTCGACAAAGGTCCAGACTTTGACCAAGATTCGCGCGGTAGTGGAGAGGGGCAAGAAAGAGCGGTATAAAGTTGATAGATTTGCTTTATTAGATGTGTCATAGATATTTCTAGAACTTAGAATTTAGAAACTCATTATGCCATTTTTTACTTTACTATCGGTCAGCTTTGGCAGTGCTTTTGTTAGGGTGACTAAGCAACCGATGTCTCACATTAGATGGCATCAATGGTAAGTTTTTATCTTTCGACGCCTGTAACCAACCTCTCGCCGGAAGAAAACCTATCCTGCGATGCACGCCTCTATGCTGCTCTTTCTTGTGCCCTTTGGCTGTGGCCTTGCAACGGCAGCACCACAGGAGCTGGCCTGCAATCACTGCGCTAGCACAATGCCACTAGCTCTGACGATGCTCGATAGCATCATCACGCGTGAGCAAGGGGTCATAGTAGACCCCTCTGTGAAGACGAGCGTGATTGAGGGCGGGCTGCTGCTCTTCGGTATAAACGAGGTACTAGAGAATATGGCTCTGAGCCAAGTATCAAAATCCAAGTACGAGTCGTATTTGGATCTGGTTATGTCTGGCTTGGTTCCAGTACTGATGAATTCCACGGCCGCTGTAACTAGTCCGTTAGATGAATTTAGTGTTGGCACAGAGTTTATTAAGCAGTAGGTTCGTTGTACTTGCTACTGATTTGAAGCTAATTGCGTTGAGATATCGCAAAACTGGAAACCTGACCTTACTATCGACTATTCAGACATTGCACGACACCGACCTTCTGCGTAATCGTCAAAGTGATGGTATGTTTAGTTTTAATCATGCCAGAATATGTGGCACGCTGTTTACAAATTCCAGGTTCTTATTGGTACTACGTTTACCGCAACGTTACAACACAAGACGGTCTCTTCTCCATCCCTTCCTTCCACTCTGCCTATGCCCACGAGTTTGACAAAGACAATGCCCTCGCCGCCTATCAGACCTCCGCATTGCAATTTTCCAATATAATCAATCGCTGCCTCTCTCACTCCACTAGGGGTCTACTCTATCATGGCTACGACCCTACCAATTCATTCCCTATCTGGGGCAACCTCACTTCCCGCGGTCATTCCGAGAGCATATGGGCTCGCGCTGTCGGATGGACATGTATGGGCCTTCTCATCACGCTTGACGAGATCCCCAACGTACCAGAGACCGCGGCTATACGAAAGCAGCTATGTGAAAATTTTGTGCGCCTTATGAGCGCGATCGTCCATGCACAAGACGCGGCCTCTGGAGCTTGGTGGCAGGTGATGGATTTCCCAGGCCGTCCTGGCAACTTTCTCGAGTCGAGCGCGACGGGTTTTTTTGCATACGCCTTGCTACGCGGCCTACGGCTAGGTTATCTAGGCACAGTAGAGAGTTGGAGAGATGCCGGTGATGAGTTTACTACAGAACAGTATAGACAGAGTGCGGGTAGGGCGTACGACTGGTTATTGAACAATGCGCTGCTGGACCTTGGGGATGGGCCACTAGGCTATAATCTTACTGTGGATGTGTGCTCTATTAACTCCACGACAGCGTTTGATGTAAGTGGGCGGTTTCACTCTTTCTTCGCTTTTTTATTATCTGTGCTTGGGATATTTGCTTCGGATTTGATGTCAGCACCTGCTAACATGGTTTAACAGTTCTATGTTGCCCAACCGCTAAAGCCACAGAGTCTACTCGGTGAGGTTGGGTTCTTGCTCACTGATGTTGAGAGGCATCTCGCAAAGACCTAAACGACGTGGCGAGGGTTGGTAGAGTACAGCGAGTGCAAGGACATTAAGAAGCAGAAGGATGACGGAGAGAGACAAGTTGGATAGTGAACTACTATTTTATACCCCTTTATAGAGATTGAAAACGGCGGTAAGTCTGCGTGCGTTGCTCTGGGCACCAACCTGGGAGGAGCGAACACCACGGCTAAGATTATATAATGTAAGCATCCGTGTTGAAGATGCTTTAATGAGCTAGATATGAGTCTTTGGGGGAGCGTGAGCTGTTTTAAAGGTGACGTTCTCAATGTTAATAGTTTATATTCATCTAAAATAAGCAATGGATTGAAAGACCACCATTGATAGTCACTACATACCAGCAAGTACATGCATACTATGATATATCAACCAATGCTCAGAACGAAAGGTAATGTCACAGGGGGGAATGCAAGAATCCAACCCAGCCAAGACACAAGCACAAATGTAATACAACTACGAATGAAAATAATTTTACGAACCCCACCAAACCACCCTTTCCCCTATAACCATCACAAAAACCATAATATCTACACAAACTACGCCTTCTGATTCCCCTTCTTCATACTCTTCTTCATCTCCCTCTCCTTCTCCTTCTCCAAGTACTTCTTCTGCGCCTTCGCATCCAACCCAGCCAGTTCCTTATCCCTCTTAGCCTTCTTCACCTTCTCTCTCTCCAGCGCCCTCTCCT
Source organism: Pseudogymnoascus sp. VKM F-4281 (FW-2241) (assembly GCA_000750745.1). Lineage (NCBI taxonomy): Eukaryota > Fungi > Ascomycota > Leotiomycetes > Thelebolales > Thelebolaceae > Pseudogymnoascus > Pseudogymnoascus sp. VKM F-4281 (FW-2241). Next base: position 14,152 of record JPJV01003746.1, read on the forward strand.
CCGCCTTCTCATCCAGATCCGCCTTAACCAACCTCTTCACCACATCCTCGCGGCCTCCACGCACCTTCCTCAGCACCTCTGGGCGGAAATGCGCCTTCTCAACCAAGAAATCCCCAAGCTGCACGAAGTACGTGAAGATCGGTAGGGTCGCGCTGTAATCCCCAGACTCAGGGAGGCGTAGCGACAAGTACACGCGCTTCTTCGAGGCCGTCTCATCAACACTAAGAGGCCGGTCAATCGGCTGATCCGTAATAATCAGATGCTCAAAAGCCTCGCCCGCCTTCTCCACGGCCGCCACAAGCGCGGGTGTCAGCATCGCCTCCGTGATCTCGGCGCTCTCGGACATCACAGTCGCCCACTCGGGGAGACGCGGGTGGTCCTTGGTGACGGTGATGCTGACGTCGTATCGCTCTTCGCGCAGTTGGCGCATGCGGTCTTTATGCACGACAGCCCAGACGAAATTATCATAACCGCTCTTTCCCCCCTTCAGCTCCGCCATGCCGGGAACTCCAGGCACAGTCAACGCCTCTTTCCCATCAAAGGGGTACAGGATCGCCGAGACCCGCTCCACGGGCGCAGGCATAGTCTCGAAGAAGAAGCCCGCTGCATTCTCGAGGAATTGAAGGACAGGGTTGTACCGCTTGAGGAGGTCGATCTCGATGTCCAGGAACGCAACATTAAGCCTTCCCGTGGCGTACCCGAGGAAATTACTCAACCCCACCTCCCTGAGAACCTCCCCGTCCTTATCCGCTCGCGCAAGTGCCCTCGCAATCCCCTCACCCTCCGCATCCTCCACGGTTGGTTGCGGAGGCGCGAACCCGACTAGCGCGAACTCGGAATGCAGGAGAGGAGCGTGAGCGACGGCCCAGGCGCGGGCGCGGCGGCGGTTCGCGCGCGTGCCGAGGACGTGGATCGCTCCCAGCGCAAAGAGAAGAAGAAGGATGTATCCCTCGGCGCGGAAGTCGGAGAGGGAGTGTCGCTCGTGGACGTTGTACCATTTCGTGTAGGGGACGGCGGCGGTTTGTGCTGCGGCGAGGGGGGTGGTGCCGCCGGGTG
>JPJV01003747.1:0-16625 GCA_000750745.1 Pseudogymnoascus sp. VKM F-4281 (FW-2241)
AGAATATCGATGAGGGGTGGTGAGTTGTCTGTGAGAAGTTCGATAAGGGGTGCGGGGAGATCGGAAGGTAGGTTGGGAGAGAAGTTGTCATCGATGTCCATATCCAAGATGGATGTGCCTTGGGCGGCTGAAGCTGGGGCTGGAGTTGGAGCCGAGAACAGTCTTCTAAGGTGTGGTGGTATGGCGTTTGCACCGGACGTGGCGTGGACTGGTGAGACGCTATGGCTCTGGTTCTTCGCGTCCGCATTGAAAATCGTCTCAGCAACCCGACTCCTCGCACCGACCTCCTTTTTTGCCGGCGAGCCTAACCTCTTCTCCGAAGCTGGCTTCCTCGGGGCTGGCTTCATTACCTCAGTTGCCCGACTACTCTCGCCCACCTCCTTAATAGGCGAAATCAGCCCCTTCTCCTCGTTCACTTCATCCTCCAGTACTGCCCCATTCCCCTCCACTCCCCTAACCCAAACCTCAATCCCCGCCTTCTTATCAAGTGCAATGTCCATCTTGGCCTCCTCACCCACTGCCAGTTCCTCCTCCTCAACCACTCCGACCACCGGATCCACATCCCCCTTCCTCGCAAACCGATGCTTCGCAAACACCCTAAACTCCGCCCCCCTCTGTTCCTCCTTGATCGCGGGCTCCGGCGCCTCCTTATGGACAGGCAAAGGACGGAGGGCGTGCCGTTTTTCGTTGTAGATGGCGCAGCGGAGGGTGGCGGCTTTGGAGACGGTGAGATAGGGGCTCAGGTTTGTGGGAGGGTAGGCGGAGATGTCGAGGAGGGTGGTTTCGTAGAGGGTGTGGACTCTTTTTAGGGGGTAGGGGACGGGGTCATATTCGGTGTGTTCTTCGGCATAGAAGAGGTGTGCTTGGTTGGGGTAGGGGTTGTTGTAGATGGGGACCTAGAAAATGGGAGGTTAGTGGCGGTTGGTAGAAAGGGAGCTGGGGGGGCTACCTCGTAGTCTCTGACTTTATCGAGCTTCAAGATTGCCCTGTGGCAAGCTTCTTGGTTGGGTCCGAGAACAATAATCACCCTCGACTCGGAGTTGTACGTCAAAGTACACCCTGTGAGTTCCCCAATCTGCTTCAGCAACTTTGTATCAAACACCCCGCCCAGCTGCTCAATTCTCGGGCACGACCACTCTGTTCTCAAGAATCCCTCAAGGGCACCCTCGTCCACAGCTTCCTTGGCCTCAGTTCGTACGCTGAAAGGAATTGGACCGATCTTTGTGGCTAAAGTACTCTCTTCCTATAGAAGAATATGAGTTAGCCATATACATGTCAGGATCACACTTAGTAGGCGGACTCACCTTAACATCTGGCCCTACTTGCTCTGTAAGAAAGTCATCAATCACGCGGGAAAACATGCTGTACACCATCGCCTTCTCCTTTGGAAGACAGTCGATCTTGAAAAAGTGCTTGTCATGGTCGTAGCTCAGTCGTGTAGTCTATCAAGGCACCCCGTTAGTCTCATATGCACAGCTGGTGTTAAAGCGGGGATACCCCGGTCTGGGGTCCAGTTTCCAAAGATCGGGAATCGGGGATAGCATATATATAGAGCAGAATCTCGGCATGGCGTGGGGGGGAAAGGGGAAGGAGCTTACAAGGCCCAGATCCTCAATTGCATTAGTAAATCCGATCTCCAGTTGGTCCTTTGCAGCAGGCGTGACAGTCCAAGGACAGGTGTAATAGAAGACAGCTGGGGGCGTCCCCTGGTACTGCGAGGAGAAGGAGTCCTGGTGTGACATTGTCGAGGCCTTGGGTCTAAACGCCCTATTGAGTGTCTGTATAAGCTTATATATAAGCCGTATTATAAGGTGAGCACAGTTCAGAGTGCTTATATGCAGGTATGAAAGAAAGAGTCGATGTTGCAGAATTGCAAAGTTAGATGTTAAGGGATGTCAACGTGTGTGGGATAAAGGGAAGGCATACAACCAGAGCAACAGGACAAGCGCGTAAGTGCCATGACTGACGTTCTAAGCTCTATGGGGCCGAGACGCCGAGGCATTTGTAAAATGTAACAAAGGAGAGAAGAACAAAGGAAAGGATTAAGCTGATGAATTCTCTCCTTTAGCTTTATCTCTTAATTAAGAAGGCAATTATGGCCTTTACTGTAGTAATTGAGAGCCTTTATTTTAATTATACAGTTACTGTAATCACTTCTATTACGCGCAGTCCATCTTCAAACTTTTGAGCGGCAGGGCCATTGCACAGACAGATATACAAACGTTATTGGGATGAAGTACAGCAATACCCTACCCATCCTTGCCAACTTGTTATAAACGCCGACGATGTCTGCCAGCCAGCCGTCCAATGGTTCCCATATCTGCGAAACAGGTCCCGTATCTGTCATCTCCCTCCCAATTACCAGTGCCAAGCCCACCCATCACACTATGCTGTATGCCGTTCTATAGTAGTCGTTAAAAAGCCCCCTTCGTTTGGAATTTCATTATCCTCCACCGAGTGTGTGTAGTGTAGTAGTTTCCTATGTGCCGTCGTTGCAAAACAAACTCCCGTCGTTAAAAAGATCCATTAGAGTTCCGCCTCCCCTGCCTCCCCTGCCCCCCTCAATCTGCACCCCTGTTCTTGTTGACGCCAAGCGCCCACTTCAGTTTATCGAGTGCCTTCTGTGTCTCGGCGAGGGTATCTTCATTAGCCTTCTCCTGCGCGCGTGCCTTGATTCGGATCGAGGCGAGAGAGGCATCCTGCTCATCCCTATGCGCCTTCGACGTCTCAGCGATCGCTTTATTCTCGTCCTGCAAGCGAGCCAAATTCTCCCGCTGCTCATTGCACAGCTGTTGCAGAGCATCTAGACGCTCGCCATCACGTAGCCGTTCTTGCACCAGCCCCGTAATCTCACCGCCAAGCTTGCGCACCGTACGGTCGACCACCTCACCCTGCTCCTTCCAGTGGCTCGTTAATGCCCTGTAGCGACCTTCCATCAGCAGCGCATAATTGGCAGCCTCGTCGACTTTCTGCTTCGACTCCGTCTCCAGCCTCTCCATTGCTTCGCGCCACGTGCGCTCGCGCTCAACAGCCTCGTCGGCCCGGCGTTTCTCGGCGTCGATGTGGTCTTTGATATCTGCGAGCTGCCTCTCTCGCTTTTTGAGTAGAGTCTTGTTGATGGCGGCATCGTGGAGGCGGCCTCCGTAGTCGGTTTCCATGACGTCGATGCGCTCCTCTGTCATCTTGACGGCTTGGCGAGCTTCCTCGGCGTGTAGGCGCTCGATCTGGAGGTCCCGCTTCAACATGTCGTTCTCTCCCATCAGGCGCTCGATGACTCTTCCGCTCTTTCCGAGATTCGCACGACCCACGGCTGAGCTCCATTGCCCGTTCGGCGTTGAGCCGTTGCTTCCTCCACCGTTGTCTTCGGCGATGGGGATATTGGGAGGATAGTTCTTGGTGCCGCCAAATTCGGCCGATATCATTCGTACAGAAGAAACCCGGGGTATTCCTAGGCGCGAATCCGCCGGTGTGGAGGGTGTGGCATTGGGTCGGTTTTCGGTGTTGGTTCCATTTCCTCCAGGGCTCGCGTTGTTATTCCCACCATTTCTCTGCTTTTCGACTTTCATAGAGTCCATCGACGGTTTTGACGAAGGCTTGGACGGAGGTTGGCCAACATTCGGCCCATCATCATAGTCGTCTTTGTTCGTCACTAGTTTCACGCTATTCATGGCTGCGGCGGACATTGGTGACAGTGATCTTGAATGAGCATCGACAGAGCGGGCAACTGAATCTTCTCGAAGGCCCCTTCGGGAGGTGTCTGTATCTGTAATTTGTTAGGTCCACGATCAGGTAGCGCCAACTGCATGGATTGACACGCTGAGACGTCATTGTGGGAATTAAGGGTCGCAATTCTAGGGGACCTCATCGCCCGAGATTTCAGGCGCTGAGGATCGAGGCGTCAAGCTTACTTTGATCTGGCAATCCGTGTTTATTAATCGGTACTGGCCCTTGGGGATATTCTCGACCCATGGCTCATCTCGCCAGCTCCTAAAACAAATATATGTACGTCTCACACAGTCTCAACAGCGATGCCAATAAACGAAGAGCAGTAGGTAGTAGTAGTAAAATGTAATCCAGAACGTAACGAGTGACTGGCGATATACGCAGACTTCTATGAGAGAGAGACAGAGAGATATGGCACAGGAATGAACGGACGATCGCGTTGAAAAGGTTGGTCGTCTCGATTATACACTTCCCCTGGCCCTGGTTCCACTGTTACCCGCGTTTCCCAAATTGTCCATGGTTACCGCCTTACGAACGCGGCTGTGACCGCATCATTGCTGACTGGGCAACGACAGCCTATCAACCCGCATCAGGCGCAGATGTTTTGCATGAGACGAAACAGATTGGGACAATTTGCGGAGGTAACGCTTGAAGGGTTTAGGGTCGATCCACATCAATGCGCTTATTTCAATGGTTGTGGAAAGACATGGAACAGGTTGCGAGTCGTGTTGGCACATAATTGCAGTGTACGGTTAAAAAATCGGTCCTCGAATGCTCTCTGCCATTCAGCTAACTCCTTATTCATACACCTCTCAGCACAGGTATCTAGCTAACGGGATTGCTCGGCCGTCATAATTCCCCCCAAAAAAACGCCATTCTAATGCTTTCAAAACCGCCATCCCCAATATCCCAAGCCCTGCAAATGCCAGTACAGTTACACGAATGGATATCCCTATCTTACTCAAGCCGTTACCGGCACTCCGTTCTGTCCTTCAGCTCCGGTAATTAGTTTTGATTCACTGTCCTCTTTCGTGTCGTTATTCCGTTCGATGAAGCCAGGGCGCCACTTGGTCAGGTATTTCGCTGCCATTGGCTTGGCATCGTCATCTGTCCCAATGTTAGATATATACGGTGTAGGGATCATCAATACACTTACAAGTCCGCCATACATCCTCCACGGCATCCAAAGCGATTTCTCGGACTGGAGGTCGCATCATGACTAGGTATAACAAGCTGGTCAAGGCGAGATTGACCATAGCGGGATCCCTGCATAACCCCTTCACCCTCTCGAGCATCTCGGCAGTGAGCCTCGGAATCTCGCCCAGAAACCTCGTCAGAACCTTATCGCGAGCGTCGAGATATGGCATCATTCCGTCCAGCACTCGAAGCACCCATTTGTCGTAATGGCTTGTTGTAACCGCTCCTGCCTTCTCCTGAATCCGATCGTTGTACCACTCCTCACATAGCCATGCAACAGCCGTCTCAATCCGATGCCTGAAATCCTCAAGAACGTATAGGTAGAGTGCATCCCGGATATTATCACCGAGTGTCACCTTCGCGTCGCCGCCTTCTGATTTTACTATGCCTGCAGTATCCTCCAAACCAGCCGGTGCGCGAGTTGCCAAGCGCGTCACGATCGTGACCCATGCCTCCCTATCATATGTGCTGGCCGCAAGGCGGTTGATACCAGCTTTATTCTTCTTCAATGCAGGATCCTCCAGTGTTTGCATCACCGAGAAGACACGCGCAACTGTATTTTTCCCATTCTCCATGACTTCTTCGCTGGTAAGGGCTTGCGGTTCAGGCATCGTAAATGGCCCCAGCGACACCACCGGAGGCCGATCTGGCGACTCTTCAGGCGGGGCATTGTCGAGCTTGTTCAATATCTGCTCTGTATCCTCCGCCGCCTCAAAGTCGGGCTCATAATCGTCGTCATCTTCGTCCACACCTAGCGGTGCTGTATCTGGATTCAACTGTGAAATTGCCGTCTGGGTTCCAAAAGATTCGAAGCGTTCGCGCACACCCTGTAATCGTAATCAGTTACTGGCCACTCTCTACATAGCAAACATAAACTTACCTTAATAGCTTGTTTCAAGAGGCCCTCATCCAGCTGTGACATAAGAGCCACTCCAATCGAAGCAACTAAATCCTCCGGGATCTGTGAGACATCGAAGATCAACCCATTGTCCTGTGTGAGAGTGAATAGTTCCGCAATACTGTGCGGTCCTGGAGTGAACGGTGGAATGACGAGGTTCGTTATTGGAGGGGCAACAGCAATCTTCTGTCGTTTGGCAGAGTCGTTCCCATCCACCAGCTCAGGGGGGCCGCGCTTCCGGTGTGCTTCATCGAATATCTCCGTTCGTGACCGGATGAGCCGTTCAATATATTGCTGAATGCGCAGGGCCATAGGGCCTTGGGGATCACTACACCAGTCAGTATATCCTGACGCATATCGGGCATTGTGAGTCCATCATACCGTTTGTGAACATGCATGAGCAATATCCTTGTTGTCTTCTCCATGGATTTCGCCATCACACGGAGTTTGGGCGTCATGGGCGAGTTTGCGAGTTTAAGGGGGTTGAAGTTCAATATGGCATGGAGGATTTTATTGGCAATGGTCGGGCGAGCACGGATGAGGATGGATAGGGAGTTTAGGGTGGCATCAATGAGTACAGCATCACTAATAACTTAGCAAGACAGTATCTGAAGAGCGAGGGGAACTTACGTAGGGTTCTCATGAAGCACTCCAAGCATTCTGTCCAGCAGCCCAGATGCTTCCGCCTCAAGGTTTCGTTGTGGTATCAATGGGTGATTTGGCGGCACCAACGCAAGGGATATATCGAGTGGATCACCGTGCTGTGAGAATAATATCAGTGAATGAACCAAGAGAGTTGTAGGATATTTGGATCTTCACTTACTCTTGCATCTCCATCTGGCGGTGCTGTCTGAACCAGAACCACTCTTTGTGAGAACTTAATACAGCATATTCTGATTCCTGGAGCGGCGGTATCCCAAATTCGAAGGATTCTGGTTTTGATGGCAGCCATATTCTCCCATGTTGGTTTGTCATATGGATTATTGATTCTAAGACAGACCGTTATTAGACGCGGTTCATAAACATGGACAAGACAAGACCGTGGCGGATTTGAGCCATGAGGGCAGCAATAATCATGTCAAATTCCACAGCAAATTGCTAGGCTAAGTCGAGGGGGTATACATACATCCAGCGGAGGACAAAGGGGTATATACTAGCTGCAGTCTGAACGACGCTCTTCACCACCGCAGGGTCTTCGTTGACATTCTCGATCATAGACTTCAGGTTCTCCAGGACGATCAAACTCAGTGTCTCCTTCTGGCTGGAAGATACGGTTGGATTCGAAAAGGTTTCGGCCAGGAAGTCAGCGCCCCATCTCCGTAACTCTACTCTAGCCGTGGGGCCAATGATCGGAAGTATGCCTTGTATAATCTGAGGGTAGTAGTTGCCGTCGCCCAGTACAAGATTTCGCGCAGCATCAAGTTGGCTCAGCTGGTCGCTGACAGACAGAGTAGGCGCTGCCATCGCTGCTACATGGAACTATGCAACTGTATAAAGGGGATGTTGAAAGAGCCAAGTCAAGGTCGTAGAAGATGTTCAGAGTAATGTCGTCGGTGTCGGATTGGGCAATGCCGACTTCGCTTGCATGCTGTATTCAAGTACCATAAAAGAGTGTTTTTCCGGGGTGTCTACGTGTTATACCACCTTGTTTGCTGATTGTTGATTATTCTTTGATGGAAACGAAGTTGTTTGAAGGACGTGACGTGAAGTTGCAGCTCAAGGGTAACAAGATGCGGCGCAAGCTATGACCAGCATAATTCAGAATAGGCGCTAGCGCGAAAGTGGGTCGGGTTCTGCATCGTCGCCGCCAAAGATCACTGACCTTGTTCCGAAGGATAGTATGGACGCTTCCTGTCAGCCCTCATAAATAAAGTCAAGATGCCGATGTACGCTCGTTCCAAAGCCCGCGAATACGCACATTTGCTAATTCCCTCTACAGCATTCCTAAGTCGTCATATTATGACAAGAACTACAAACAGTCCCCGGCCTTGATCCGGGCGAGGCGGCCGTACCTCATCAAGAACATGCTCACTGGCGTTGGCATCTTTGCTTTCACAATGGGTGTCTGTACGTTTACTCCCTTACTAGGTGGTGCGATACTCAGATTACTAACAATCGCCCTCAGATGCCCTCACGATCAGAGCCGTTGCGCAGGACGAGTTCGAAGACGTTATCGTCCCCGACGCCCCAAAGAAGTCGACACCCCAATAGGATAGGAAAATATTGTAACAATAGGCGCTTGAGGTTTTACTTTCCTAATTCATGAAGAGGAATGAAATTTGCAGCATGGGCAGGAGCGGACATTGGGTGACACATTTTACGATGGGTGAGGAGTGAACAAATATTTTATTACTCTCCAACGTCAGCGAGTGGAATCTCAACTTCATTGTACTACTTCCAGTGTAAACTAGAGCATGTACAGAATAATTTGATGTACAGTGTATATAATTCATGGCGTCATAATTCGCCTGCCAGCCGTCCCAACATATGCAGGGTATCCGTCTCCATTAGTGCAACAAACCTCCTACAAAAGAAAAAGAAAACCTGCTCTATACTCCATCGCTAATTGCCAAATGTGAACTGCACCCGATGAGGCCAATTCGAATTAGAACCTCCCGTTCGTGACTGTCGCCGGTTGTTCGCGCTTGACTCCGACCCCTCCGTCATATGAGAACTCATGCAGGGCTTCTTGTGGCCGAGGTGGACTGATTAGAGGTGGGTGTGAAGCCTCAGTTCCAGCTTCCATATTTTGACGGTTCTCATGAGGCTTGGGCTGCTCATTAACGGCCGCAAGTAGCCTGCCCTGCTCCGGTAAAGCTGACGGCCGCCGACTCCCAAGTGGAGAAGGCCCCATCTTTTGCGGTGGAGGTGGGTTATTGAAGGTGCTTATCTGACCCCTTCCAGCGCCAGCAGCGAAATTATTGCTTTGAGAGAGGGTATTGACCCCTGAAAAGGTTCCAGATACAGGAAGGCCGCCAGCCTGCTGGTGTTGCTGCCTACGCGGCTGTGCCCCAACTGCCATCGAGAAAGGACTACCTGTTCTGGCGCCCTGTTGCGCAGGTGATTGACGCTGCAGTAGGTGCATATGGGACGGGTGCTGTGGGTTCGCCCAAGGGGTCTGCTCGATAAATTGTTCTTCGGCTGGTTTCAGAGCAGCTGCTGACGCCGCAGCACGTATCGCTGCAATGTCTTGAAGGGGTAAACTTTGCTGCACTCGCTGCGGCTGTTTTTGGCTTGACTTCTACCCAAATGTCAGATACATATAACAAAGATTGACTCAATGACAACTTACGCCCATCTTCTTAAAGTCATCTTCCAGCTCCGAGGAAGTGGCAGGCGCCATTGCTGGAGCTGCCGGAAACCCTCTGTATTTTGCTATCCCCGAGAGGACCGATACTTCCAGGTTATACGCAGTTTGATCCCGTAACTGGTCTTCTCTTTTCGTTGTATACCTCAACGCGTAGTCATCCACACTTGATCCATGCGCTCGCCTGTCATGTTGTATTTCGTACCACTGCTTACCCAGAAGCTCGAGTTTCTGCTCGCGGATCTCTCGCACTTCCTGGTAGAACTGCGACAATATCTGTGCTCGCTTTCCAACTGCGGACTTTTCTATGGTTTCTCGTGTGTACTCGGCGCGACGAGTCTCTATCCTCATCTTCTCGTCTCTTCGCGCATCAATGCAGTGCATCATGGCAAGATATTCGGGGTGTATCGGTGGGTCTTGCTTCAACATCCATTCTTCGTGATTGAGTTTCGCGAGCCGGTCTTCGTGTAGTCTATCTCTGAATGACGAAAAGTGTCGCTCTATGTCCGTCAATTGCTCTAGGGCTATGCGCTTTCTCTCCTCTATTTGTAATTGTCAGCTCGCTCCAGCAAGTACACAGTGCAGGGATAGACTCACGTTCTTCTTCGTCCCTCTGGGCAGCCTCAGCATCATCAGCTTCGACTTCTACATGATCCTCGGCCTCTTCTCCTTCATCGCTGGCATTCGCTGGCATTTTTACGGCGTGCTTGTCGCTAGGCTCGTTTGCTTCGTTTGCCGCGATCTCCTTGCCATTCACTGCGCTCTTCCTCCGCCTCTTGCTCGTTCGTAACGCTTCCGAGGCTTCTGCGCGATCCTCTAACTCTTCCTCAATCTGTATTTTTACTTTCTCGTCAGGATGCTCAGCCTCGGCGTCTTCCTCTTGCCCATCAACGCTTTCGGCGTCGGACAAATCTCCACTGATGAGATTTGGAGTATCCTCATCGCCTCGCGCAGAAGCATTGTCGTCGACGGCAAACTCGTCGCCAGTTGGTTGCACGGATCCGGTGCGCTTCCTGAGTGGCTCGCCGTGGTCGGTCGCATCGGCCGAGTCAACGTCCAACAATTGCGACCGCTTCCTCTTCTTGTTTGTGAGATCGAAGGCGTGCATGATATCCTTTGGCTGCGCTATCGACTCTTCCAACTGTGCTGTTGCAGCTGCCGCATCGTCGGCAGCGTCCGCGGCAGCCTCCTCTTCGGCTGCAGTTTTCGGCGAATCTGGGAGCGACAGTTCGTCGTCGGAAATATCGCCCGGCGGGTTATCCTCTTCATCAGACTCCTCTTCTTCATCCTCCTCAGCTCCATATTGACCGTGTAGATTGGATGGGGCCCGTTCGAAAGTGTGACTCTCTGTGTGTGAATTCAGCACGACGTCTTTGTGCGTGCGTTTCTTATCGGGCGAAATGTCGAGTCGCTCCGTTTCTGCTTCGGAATCGTTTTCTTCCTCCTCCTCGTCTTCTTCTTCTTCACTTGCTTCGTCTGATTCCATGTCATCGTCAAGGCCATCCTGCCCTTCGTCTTGGTCGACGTCTTGTTCGATGTCGCTCAAGCTGCTTGAGCCATCCCCCAGGTCACTCTGGGCATCTTGCGCATGCTGGAGGTCATCTGGGAGAGGCAGATCACCTTGACTCTCAACTGCGACGCTCATATTGCGCTCAACTTGCTCTGAGTACCTGTGTGCCTATAGCTCCAATGCGCATTCACATGAGGAGGTGCCCGTTTGTAGATTCAGTGCGCGTAAACGGTTGTCGAAGCCGCGGTAGTTGGGTGGCAATAGGTCCGATACAAATGTGATTGTTTGTTGAGTTTGAGTTCAGTAGGAAAGCACGGAGCTCAAGATAATGTATTCCGCTGTTATTGCCAGCTGAAAGGCAGTAAATGATCGAGATTTGACTCCTCAAGAAAGTAACGGTGCGGGCATGGTCAAACTGTCTACCGCGAGCAATCGGCAATACTTACGCTAGCACCGGCGATCGCCGTGACGCTTGGACCATCCAAAAATTATTGGGAGTTTCTTTAGATTGTGAATTTGATAGCAGAAATTCACTTTACCGCAGAAAACCAAGACAACTCGAGCTCTTTCCGCCCAGTTAATTCACAATGGGCAAAAAATCACGCGAAAGCAATGGCGCATCCAAGGAGAGCAAGCCTGCCAAATCTCAAAAATCCTTGGTCGCAGTTGAAGCAGCAGTAGACCCTACGCTTGCCGCTCTCTTTGCTTCAAGTGTACGTTTTAACTGGCATATACCCTTACATTTTCATATAACTAATATTCATGTAGGCTGGTCCTGTACAAGCGCCACCAAGAAGCCGCTATGAAGAACAACCACCCCCAAGCAAGAGACAAGCCGCTGCCGAGCAAGACGAGGAGTCTGACCTTGAAGAAGACGAGGAGGATGAGGGAGACGACCAAGAGCTAAGCAGTGTTGATGGCGATCTAGACGATGATGAACTGGAAGGCTTGTCGGAGGAGGAGGATGAATCGTCAGACGACGGTGGCGCACCACTCAATCCATTAGAGGCAGCTGAGGATAAGGCTCCCCGCAAACGCAAGCGCGACAACAAGGAGGAAGATCTAGAGGGCAAATACCTGACAAAACTGGCCAAAGAAGAAGAGAAAGAAGAAGCGGAGCGAAAGGCACAACGTAAACTGAAGCGCCAAAAGCTCTTGGTGGAGCAAGGTGAACAAAGCTCAGAAGACGAAGATGAGGAAATGGCAGACGCCGAGGAGGCCGGTAGTGAGGAAGAGAAGCCGAAAACTCGTGAAACTCCATTTGGTGTCCCTCTGCATGAATCCCTCACCGCCGATACGGAGACGTCGGAGCTGGAAAAGGCGGCTCGCACGGTCTTCCTTGCCAACGTCTCGACCGATGCGATCACCGACAAGAAGGCCAAGAAGACGCTGATGGATCACATGGGCTCTTTCATTGCTAGCATGCCACCGCCTTTGGATGGTAGGCCATTGCCCAAGGTTGAATCCATCCGCTTCAGATCCACCGCCTACGAAAGTACGCTCCCCAAGAAGGCCTCCTTCGCGACCAAGGCCCTGATGGCAGCGACGACGAAGAGCACAAACGCCTACGTCGTATACAGCTCCTCATTCGCCGCCCGCGAGGCTGCCAAGAAGCTCAATGCCACAGTGGTTCTTGACCGCCACCTGAGAGTCGACGGTGTTGCGCATCCCGCCAAGACCGACCATCGCCGCTGCGTATTCGTCGGGAACCTCGGCTTCGTCGACGACGAGAGCATGATGGACGAGGGTGATGAGAACCAGAGAAAGCGCTCCAAGATCCCCTCTGACATCGAGGAGGGTCTGTGGAGGCAATTCGGCAAGGCTGGAGAAGTAGAGAGTGTGCGCGTTGTCCGCGACGAGAAGACCCGTGTCGGCAAGGGCTTCGCATATGTTCAATTCAAAGTAAGTCCATCCACGCATGTGAACATGTGAACGAGACTAACCACTCCCAGGACGCAAACGCAGTTGAAGCAGCACTCCTCTTCAACGAGAAGAAGTTCCCTCCCATGCTCCCCCGCGTCCTGCGCGTCACCCGCGCCAAGGCAATGAAGAAGACGGCCAACGCGCAGAAGCGCGAGGCCGCACCGCGCCCGACCATAAAGGGCTCCAACAACCCGAATAACGTGGTGATCTACAACCCGAAGATGTCGGCGCAGCAGCAGTCGCTGCAGGGACGTGCGGGCAAGCTTCTAGGTCGTGCTGGGGCGGCGCAGTTCCGGAAGCGTGAGGAGAGTGGGAAGAATGAGGGGAGAGGGGGGGAGAGGGGACAGGCGGTGGCGGCGGCGATTAAGGGGCCTGAGGCGTTTATTTTTGAGGGCTATAGGGCTACCTCGAAGAGTGGGAAGCCGAAGGATCTTAAGCTGGGAGGGAAGAATGTTAAGGGGAAGGGGAAGCCGAAGACGAGGAGTAGCCAGAGAGGAACTGATTGGAAGAAGTCGGGCGGGAAGAAGGCTCCGAAGGCGGCGTAGTATAGTGGTATATATGGGAGAGGAATAGTGTATAAATGATCATGATACCATTACGGAGTCCAAGATGCACTTTGGTTACCACATCTTTAATCATATTGCTACAGCCCCTATCAATCCTTCAAATCTGCAGCGGAATGTTTATCACGCCATGGTTATGCTTCAAGCTCGTTCAAGCAAGAATTCTTCAGCATTAACTTAGTATACCGAATTTTCCAAACAATTACCATAGTCTACGAACCAAACTCACCTAAAAGCCTTCCTGTCTCTGCATAACAGAACCTTTCAGTGCAACGTCCCTACTAGAACAAGAGCTAGCTTAATTTAAGTCCTCTTTACATAACTATTGAGAAGTTGATTTAACGGTAGCCGATAAGCACAACACCATCCCTAATAATTTCATGGCCCATTGCGACCTGATGAGCACAGCTAACACATCGTAGTACTATACAGCTCTGATAGTACATGGCCTGCCCCATAGCAAAAAGAGCCCAGGCTGGATCGTTCTTTACAGCAAGCAGAGCTGGGGTCTCCATACTACCGACAGGTAAGCTACGTTTTTTCTCTATCCAAGTAGATGTCTGGACATTGAAGACGTCCATAGATATCTCATGATTACACTCCTGAGGTTGTGAAAGGCTTCGGGCTACCCCCTTGAGAACATCTAGTACCGATATGGCTCCGATCACAGTTCCATCAATGCGCCCTACGAAGTATATGGCGGGATCGTTGACGTGCATGGAACGCTCTAGTCCGAGATACAGATCCCTGTTAGGAGGGGTTGTTTGTGCTGGACCGAGCGACGGATGTTGCGGCGTCCCAAAGACTGACAACTCTGCTCCTATAATCATTTGATCGTCTAAATATATAGTGTTGGGTATAATATTTCCACTAGAGGCACTTTTGATAGATCCATCATCACGGACCCGGATATTGGCATAGAAGACATCGTGGCAAGCGAGGGTGATTGACTCTGCAGTTGGTCTCATATCGAGGAGGAGATTGGGAAGGACGCAATATATGCCATGCCTCCACCCAACGGTATCAGTCCTTTCCAGGTCACGGTCAGTGAGATTGAAATGTCGAGCGGCGTGGATTGTAGCTAGAAGCTGAACGGCGTCACTGAATTCCATAGAGCTTTCAAAACAACGGTTAACGAAGCGACAGCCTGCCTCAAGGTCGTAAAAATCGCTTAAGTCGAGACGTGTGACGTGTTTGAAGTTGCAGAAATCGTCGTGAGAGAGGGAGGCGATGAGGGATATAAGAATAGCGGCCGTACATGCTCGGAAGCGAACAATATCTTGGGTAAGTCCGTCTTCAAGAGCATCAGCTTCTCGTTTCTCTTTGTCCTTGACGGATTCTAGGATTGTGTTGGTAACTATCCTCTCATAGCATGGCGCGACTTGGCCTGATAGTTGCGGAAAATATACTGATGCTAAACTCACTGCTATTGAGCTAGCTGTAGATGACGACGGGGCCCAGTGGCAGGCGATGGAGAGATCGCCTCCGAATTTCTTAGCTCGAAGGTAGCATTTCGTCTGGAGCCGAGATCGGATCGATTCATATATTGTCTCGAAGTCAGTCTGGAATACCTCTGGAGGAACAGTCGTGCACGGGAACATAGATTGGTGTAGCATCGACCCAACCGTGCTGTACGTATAATGCATAACTTTTTCAAAGAATATCCGCTCAGAATGCTCCTCCATAAGAGTATCTGTCTCCTCGCTACCACCAAGAACCAGAACAACAGTCCTAGGACTTCGAATGCAAGGACGAGGTGGGCTTCCCTGCCATATTGTGATAAAGCTAATCCTATAGCCTACAGCCTGAAGATAACCGGCCACGCGTGCTACTAGACCGCTGCGAGTGAGATAGGGAGTCTTCATACCAGTCCCTAGCCATCCCAAGAGCCCAATGACAAAAGTCCATTCAGAAGATGTCTGATCCAAACATAAGTTCCTTTTTAACCAATCTTCGTCGCCTGCTGGGAAACCAAGGCGCCGTGAGACTTCTAAGAATAACGTAGACAAGCCTAGCGTTGCCCCTTCATTCATGAGCCGATGCATTGTAGTGTCTTCACGAAGCTGGCTCTGCACGGCACCAACCAGCTCGGGAGTTCCTTCAAATAGAACTGGCGCGAGATAGTCACTGAAAATAGTAACGGCCGTATCGTAGCCACCTTCATGGGCTAAGGCACATATCGTTAAACCGATGAGCCGGGGAAGTCGTTCACCACCAAATGCAGTTAGGCTAACCGGGATCTCGCAACGAACAGGCCCGTGTTCGCTGGTCAACATATAGAAAACCGCATTGTGGATGTCGAAGTCCTCTTTGAAGAGGCCTTGGAGCAGTTGGTGCTGTTTCGCGCTGGAGCCGGTGAGGAAGCGGCTGCTCCTTGACAGGAGATCTCGAATTCCGTCGAGACCGCCCAGCCATCCACTCGCGGTATAGGCTGCGGCAAAGGTTGCAAGGACGTCTGCAGGACCGATTTGAACCGCAGTCAGTGGCCCAGAGCTTGCACGAAACACGAGTGTCATGATGTTTATTTGGTGTTTTTTCTGGGGTTGATGTGGAGAAAGAATATGTAGCTGACTGAGGGAGAATAGAAGGGAACGGGGGCCTACCTACTTGTATTATTACCTCCAGTTCAGCTTGCAAGCTGCCGCAGCCTTGTTGGGCAACATGTCATGCACGAGCTGTTGCCTGGCCTTGTTCCGTAGAGCCTATCATGAGTAGTGTTAAGCGCTGTAGATTGTGAGGCGGTGAATCCTCATCGACGGAGTGTCGTGTTTATAGATAGTACTGTAGGTGTTGGTTATTATACAAATCAGCCTATATAATGAAATGAAGCCAGACTTGTTTATTTATAACATTAAAATAATGTCGGTTGCTCTTTCCACGACCCAGAGGGGTATATAAACCTCGCTAAGCGTCTATTTCTCGGCTATGATGGTCATCTGGTAAGGAACTGCATTTGCACTCTCCCGCCACTCTATTCTATCTTATCACATGGTGTCCGGTTCGAACGCTGCGGAGGCCCCCAACTCGTGTCGGTAACGCACGATCGCTTGTGGGGTCCTAAGCAATGAAAGACAATCTTGAGGGAGGTTTCACTCTGCAGAGGATCTTTCACCGTGGCGTGGCGAGCGGGATTGCACCAGTGATGGGTGAGTGGCGAGAAGCGCATCGGATGTGGTGACTTATACTTTTTATTTTATTATATTTTGTTTTATTTATTTGTTTTATTCTTACTCTTTTTTTTTTGTATTTGTTTCGCTTATTTATTACCAAGTACGTTGTACCGCACTCGTACACCGTACTCGTCTTACCTGCCAGCGAGATTGCCGATAAGCACTTTATCTCAAGCGGGGATAGATCAGATTAATAACTTTTCTCACATCAACCAACCCCCACCACAACACAACCCACAAACCTAACCACAATGTCCTCCTTCGCCTTCTCCTTCGGCGGCGACGACATAGAAGAAACAGCCGACGACCTCACCAACCTCTCCCTCTCCCCCGT
>JPJV01003748.1:0-16678 GCA_000750745.1 Pseudogymnoascus sp. VKM F-4281 (FW-2241)
GAGGGGGTGTTGGGGCTGTATGATACGGGGATGGGGGATGTAGAGCTGTATGGGGATAGCTTTTTGCCGTTGGTGAAGCCGGGGAGTCATGGGATTAGGATTTCGGTTTTGGAGTAAGAGCTGGGATAAGCTTGGGACCCTCTGAACGGGGAAGGATCGGATTGAGGTAGAATGATTTGAGTCATTTGCTGCTTTATGGATGTGGGGAGCTTGGAGTGGTGAGGTGGATACCCTTTGGCCTTGGAGCTTGTTTGATTCTGTTATGATTTATGTCCGATACCGTAGTTCTGATGCGAGAGCTACAGCGGTATATTTAGGATCTGGTATATAGCAAACTGGTAATATACCCTTCTCTTGTTATTCGACATCTTCTTTAAGCCACCTTTTCCGTTCGATGATCCTGCAACGCTGAAAAGGTGTCTTAAAAAACGTAAACTGGAGTGATTGGCGGCTGCTACATCCCCAATAGTTAGAAATAACCCGTAGAAAGAATGGTGGTAGATAAGCTAACGCCAGCTTTGATAACAGTGAGATCTGTAGCCTACTTAACTAATTAGAAGCTCTGTCATACGCCTAGAGATCATTACTTCGAACGCTCCTTGGAAGCTCTTTTCAATAATTTACGAAGTCTCATATTGCGCAGATTGCATTCTGATTTGAAGGGCGGAGGCATCAGAACTCGACAAGAGGATCTTACAACCCCCTTGGTTTGCAACTTATCACTTGAAAGTCTTGCGTAGTGCACTGTCAGTGGATGAGGTACCATAATAATGATTAATTTTTAGTCAAGAATTATCCGGAAGCTATAGGTATTTTACGATACCAAGGCCACAATACATTTATAATACCACCATCTATATTGATCTCTATTTAAACTGAGCAGCTTAAAGGCTAGCCCTTGGCGTCTCAGCCTCCTGCAGCGTCTTTTTGCTCTCTTCTATCACATCATAACTGTAGGAGAGTCAGTAAGTTTTTTCTGCTTTTGCGTCGTCCCGCGCCATCACAAACTCGAAAAGGAAAGGGGTATTAGTCGAACTTACTCAAACAAAAACGCAATATGCTCATCCCCATTCTTAATACTCGACCGACTAACTGGATGTTTCGGAAAGTTCTTTCGTATGAGCTCCTCTTCGCCGAGTCTAATCCCCGATAGTGGTACCACCTTTGACGTCCGCTCTATCCGCATCTTTGAAAGCAGCTCAAGACGATGCGGGATCTCGCTTTTGCTACCGATATTACTCAAAAACACCGCCAGCGCCCCCGCGTCCTCAAGACCCTGCGACCCACCCTGACCCGTCGTCGGTTCCATCGAATGCGCTGCATCACCCGCAAGCACCGCCTTCCCCTGCGTCAGATTCTTCTGAGAAGTGCTCTTCCAGATCTCCCAGTCGGTGGTCACCATTGCCATTTCGATCCCACACCAAATATCCGGATGGTACCCCTTGAACTCCTCCAAGAGTCTCTTCCTGATCCCAAACTGGTCAGAGGCATCCATCGCCCTCTCGCCTTGGCGGTATCTGTAGCCGCACTCGACGTCGAGGAGGTCGCCGTTGCGGCCAATTAAGACAGATATCAGGGAGTTAGTGGGATGGCAGAACATGACGAAGCGGTCGCGGCAGAGATCGAGCACGCGGCGCGTGCGCGCATCGGAGAGGAAGGCAGAGGTGGGGATGAGGGAGCGGAAAATCTTGAAATGGGCTTGTTGCATGCCTCCGGGCTCACTGAAAGAGGACTTGACGATTGACTATGGTGTGTAAGTGGCAGTACGATTTCCCCTTTTGATAGAGTGACGACTTACCCTCTCGCCGTCAGCGCCTATTAGTACATCACCTTTAAATACCCTCCCGTCGGCAAGTGTGGCGCTCCCATTATTAATGTCCTTTCTCGAATTAGTCTGTGTATGAGCGATGACATGGGAGACTTACCACGCTGACGACTTTCGCGTTAAGAATCAGCCTCACGGCTTTGCCGCCTAGCCCGAGGAGCGCAACCCTCTTGAGCTCATTGTGCAGATCAGGGCGATAATACAACTTCGCCGGCGCTTTATCATACTGTGACGAGCCCACCATTAGCATCGCGCTTCACAAATCCCTCGAGCCTAAATCCTATAACCTACCTTGGCAACATCCAAACTCGACAACAGCTCCAACGTCTTATAATGCCGGCGCTCAATCTATCCATTCTTAGTCCATGTTCGAATCACATCACAGCGCAGACCAGCACTTACAAAGTCCATATCGACTGCACCCGCCTTTCGACTATTGACGCCTTCACATCACAATTAACACGCGAGCCCGAATTTGGATACACCCGTGCCCACGCACCACAGCCAACACGAAATTGGTGAGAGACAGAGAGAAATACCTATCTTGTTAAGCACACGCATCGCGTTCGAGCCCATGACAATCATATACCCCACCTCCTTCTTGCTCTCGGACTTCTCGAGCACCTGCGCACGCATTAGCGCCGGCGCCACCACAGCGAAGATCTGATAGGGGTCGCGATTTGGGGGCGTGTGGTGGGGGACTCACGGTAACATCATGGCCAGTCTGTGATAGCGTGATGGCGGTGGAGAGACCCGCTAGGCCAGCGCCAATAATAAGGATATTGAGGGAGATGCCGGAATTAGGGATGGCGCTATGAAGGGGGGAGCTCATATTTCAGGTTTGCGGTTCAGGTTTGCGGGAGATTCTCAACGTATGATGTACGGAAACGTAAAATAAATAAAAACGGACTTAGAAAGAGTAGTTAAAATATGGAAAGAAAAATACGAAGAAGAAATTCGAATTGATCATTATGCTTATGCCTATATCTCGCGTTGACTGCTAAAATCTTACTGTACTAACTGCACTCTCGCCCCTATCGACAACTTACCTAAGATTGTTCGTACGTGTATTTGACAGCATTTTCCAGCTCTAGTACGCATTGAAGCCGCTAAAAGTATCGCCGTGTTAACTCATCTTGCCCAATATGGTCATAGGATGAATAAGAACTGCCGGCGTTGAGTTTGCTGAGCTTACTGTCCGTGATTAGGACAGGGGTTGTGCTTAGGACAGGGGTTGTGCTCACAAGAGGTCATCCTTGGCGCGCGCGCAATCTTGCGACGCAAATTAACAAAAAAGCTATTTAGTGATTCGAGTGCTTTAGATAAGACACATGTGGGGGCATCCCACGGTTGACTCGACAAAGTACAAAAAGTTTGAGTGTGGACAGGTTTTGGAATCTCGAGGATGTTGGATGAAAACAATTGAGGAAACATTGGTGCCGCAGATAATTGTTTCTCGCCACCTTTTGAGTTCATGATTAGGATTCTTCGGTTGGCGATCAACGCCCATCCTTCACCACTGATATTATTTTATTCATGGTTAATAATGTAAGATTAATTGTAACTGATGCAAGATAGGGTATATAACAAGAAGAAACCTTGCGCCAGAGGTCTACAAAACAAACTGCCACCTAGGAGTATCTATACAAACACCGTCCCACCTCACTGCTTTGATCCTTTCTCTCACATCTCCCTATCGCTCTCGGTTACGCTGCGAGACCTCCCACTCTCCGGAGTCCTATTTAGTGATGCAGCATTCAGCACTCTCACTGGACTATCTTCGTCACTCCGCTCCTGTTTTGTGGCCCGCCCTGTGTTAGTAATCCAATACGTACTATTTGCCGGCATTGACAATGGCGGCGTCGGGTTGAAATCCTTGCCGTCTTCCAGTTCTAAGCCGCCACTCATAGACGTGGGAAATCTTGCATCGCGGTTTGTAGTAGGTGGAGTGTGTAGCCGAAGAGCCTCCTTCAAGGTACGGATTGCTGGCCTGATAGCTGGCGCAGTCGCACAAAAGAGACCGACGTTGACTTCGATCGCCGACCAGGTAGTGAAATCATATGAGTCCCCTGATGAGCATTAATATGAGAGATTTGTGGAATGGAAGTGGAAATATCATACATGAAAGATCCGTGCCTGTTCTCAGCGCACTAATACGGACTAGACGAATGACCGATGAGATGATGACCAAGGAGCTGAGGGATGTAATCGCAATAAGCCCAGCTTTCTGTAATCTTGGAAGTTTAAGTGGCACTATGTTTGAGCGTGAGTTGGGCCAAGATCCAGTAAATTCCAGGAGACAAGAGAGACTTACGGACGCGTGGTACAGCAAAGGCAACCATCATGATGTCGAGGAGGATGTTAAAACCTGCGGACATATATATCTGGATGGTGAGGTTTATGCACGAGTGCGGAAACTTGTAGGGATTCCAAGAGTCGTAGAAAGGCGTGCACTCGAAGATCAACAGGAGGAGACAGGGAATAGTGTAGAGCACAACGAAACTAATCATCCCATACACTATAAGTTGGCTCTTGGCGCCTGTGAATATTCGAAGATATAGGGTTAAGATAGAAATTTTAGTGGTGGCAATGATGCATTGATATAGTATCCGCGTGCCATAGCTTATCATGAGGACACGGATGGCTTTTCGCTCGACTTCGACGGACTTGTGGCGCGAGACATGGCGCCCAATGCCGTAGAAAGTTAGACTGCAGTTGAGAACTGTGTGGGCCAGTGATCCAATCTGTCACAAAAAATTCAGCACAACTCGCGGCAAACTATGGAGGCAGAGATACAAACCCATGATATAAAGACCCAAATGTCATCTTGTGCCCATGATCCTTTCAGGATCTGGCGCGACCAAAAGCGTGCAAAGACGAATATTGTTGCAACCAAGAAGGGCGTGATATTCCCAGCAAGTATTAAGGGAACTCGTGTTTGTGCATCGTATTCTGCCTGAGTGACGCCTGGTGGCAAAGTAAATCCATGCTATAAATGTCATTAGCATGCACCCTGCTTGGAATTTGTGGTTATCGCAACGTTGGCTTTCGAAGGCACACAACAGCTCGGCATCGTTGAACCACTAAAATGTGATATATTGTATAGCACGCATGCGAGTTGAAGAAGGGTGATTAACATACAGCGCTACCATGGGACATCACGACACTCAAGTTGAAAAGTGTCGTTGAGGGGGACTCGCGACAGAGACATTCAGGCAGAGTATATAGAGGCACTTTCAAGAGTACTAAGCCGACCAGGTCAAGGGGGGCTAATGCATTTAAAGACACGAGAAATGCAGAGCAACCCGGGATGGTAGAAAATCTGTCACATCACCCGATGCCGAGCTGTGATTGTGGATCAATTGGGGCATGGGGAATAAATACGCGCGCACCACAACACCGGACTTCGCTGCCGGACGCCCAAAATCGAGGAAGTTTCAGATTGTTTGAGACATCGCACGCAGGATCCCGCAAATAGAACCGGACGTGTTGGTGATGGCTTATGACACATCCAACAGTATCATTCCAACAATATCATTGATCCATCGTTATTGGCTCTTAGCTACGCGCACGGAGTGTCATTGCAGCCCTAGCGTGTGTGCACGCAAAACTTTGTTGTAGCGTAGACTGATCTCCAAAGACGGTGAGCTCAGCATATGCTCGGTAAGGCGTTGAGACTCTTGTCTGTACCACAAAGTTAGCTTTGGCCAAGTTTCTCATAGTGTACAAACCGTAAAACCTGGTACGGTGTTCCATCGGGGAGATACCAAATAGTATTATATGCATACATATACGCACTCCATATTTTCAAATCATACCTGTTAAGCTCACCAGACCCATGATTCGTGAGCTGCATTGTGATGAGCCAAGTCACTCGCTCACAACCAAAGCCTATGACGAGACAAAGACGGATGACAAGACCAAGAACCCTGTGTGGATCTGTGCCTAATGCAAGCGCGATCCTCTCCTGACACTACAAGGCACTACCCGAGTACCCTAGTCCCAATTGAGATACAAATTGCACGTGATATATATATATACCCCTGTTCTAGGTAACGACCAGCCAAGTCTCCACAAAGCGCCCAGTCCAAGTCCCTGACCTCGGAACCCATGCAGCTTTGAAACCTCGTCGAGCAACAGATCTGACAAGCCAGGAAGGTTCTTCTGTATTTTTGGAAGTGCCGTCCAGTGCAATAGCTTCACGATTTATTGCCGCCCTCAGACCCAACTGCATACAGACCAAGGGAAATCACATTCAAACATCGATCTAATGAACCCGCCTTCGTAAGTTTTCAACTCGTCCCTGCCTCACCCGCCTCATCCAGAATGAATCGTTTCCAAACCAAGTCATCCTCAAACTAACATAATCTTGAACCCTTCAGAACCACAACAATGACGAACCAAATCCTGCGAGCCGCCGGCCTGTTCCAGGCTCTCCTCACCGCCCCCATCGCCCTCACCCTCGGCTTCCTCGCCTTCGCCGAGCTATGGGATAACTACCAAACCATATATCGCTTCCTGTAAGCCTAGCCGCTACCTTCCCTTGCATTGCCTGCACACGCTAACTGCCCAAAGCACATACACCGTCAACGGCCTCCTCGCGGCAATAATCCTCTTCATCCTGCTCATCCAGGATCGCATGCCAAGTCTGTCCGCAAGCGTGTCTTTTATCCTGGAAGTCGCGAAATCGCTGCTTGCGACGGCGATGTGGCTGTGGCTTGTACTGGATAGCGCATACGCGGAACACAGGAATGGGTACAGGGAGCCGTCAAACGATAGGTTTCTTCGTGTTGTGCGCGCCTTTATTGCCGGATTTGCTTTGCTGTAAGTTTATATGCCCCTGCAATCGAATGACCCATGAGACTTTCTGAGATTGGCATATGGGAGACACAATACTGATGGAAGATCCAGGGTCCTGTTTTATCCGACTGCGGTTTATGCTACATATGTGGCGCGCGAGGAGAGGAAGACTGGGGTGGCAGAGCGGGATGCTGCTGTGGAAGAGGGTGAACGGACGCCACTCTTGTCGCAGGAAGCTTGAGGCATGGCCGTAAGAGACTGATATTGGTTTTGCGGGTGATTTTGGAGATTTTTCAGGTATACATCTCGCAATACTGGAATTCATTTCTACTGTGCAGAAGGTCACTCATGAATCCTGCTTCAAGTTATGATATATGACTTTGTATATAGACTAGTTGTTAAGATACCTAATAATTTTAATATCGGGAAGGTCCGACTATGATAGTACAGTTACGATTCTACTCCAGCTTCTCCCATCTTTTAGTGGTTCGGCCGGGTCTCGACGACTACCATGTACATAATAGTGTGACGAACACGATTTACACAAGATTGTATTAATGGCAGCGTCTTTCATTTTAACGACGTATGTGTGTCGGGGTCGCTGCCCATAGTAAGACTCTACAGCAGAGCAATTCTTGCATTTTATGACTTCCTGTCCCTTTCTCCATTTCGCAGTGCTTGTTCTCCCCTATAATGTTTCTCGCCTCTCTTTAGATGAATAAATCCAGCCCTAGAATTATCTATAAGTTGTTGGTAGATTATGCCTATATTAATATAAAGCTGTAAAAGGGCAAGCGAAATAAGGATGAATAAGGACCTACAAAAAACTCATTGCAAATGAATCAAAAGTTATAAAACCTAGAGTTAGGGTTAGGCCTGTTATAGAATTATAGTATAGAAGCCACCTAAATAGGTACACTTATGCCACTAATACCATCTGTATTCTGACTTACTTCCTAAAAGAAGCTATTTGACCTAAAGTAGCCTAACTTATTAGATTTGGGCAAGGCCACCGTCGACGGCGACCTCGCTAGCGGTCATATAGCTGCTGTCCGACGACGCGAGGAAGGCAGCAACTGCCCCAACCTCCGCCGGATCGGCCATACGCTTAAGTGGATTCTGCTGGGCGAACATCTTCATGCCCTCTTCGCCTAGCGCTTCCTTCGCGATTTCAGTTGCCACCGAAGCGGGCGACAGTACGTTCACCCGGATGCCCTGGTCTTTCAGGGGCCCCGCCCAGGACCGCGCGAGGTTACGAACAGCCGCCTTGCTCGCGCCGTAAACGCTAAATTGCGGGGCGCCCGTGGTGCCAGCGCTCGACCCAGTCAGTATTATCGAACCGCCTTGACCCATTAGCGGCAGTGCCTTCTGGACCGTGAAGATCGAACCCTTCACGTTGGTGTCGAAGATTGTGTCGCATTGCTCGCCGGTGATCTTGCCAAGGGGAAGCGGGCTTCCCGCTCCGGCATTGGCGAGGACAATGTCGAGGGTTCCACGCTCGGCCTTTACTGCCTCGTAAAGTCTATCTAGGTCGGCCAGATCGGAGACCGAACCCTTCACGGCGCGGGCATTAGGCCCGAGTTTAGCCACAGCTGCGTCGAGCGCTTCCTGTCGGCGGCCGAAGATGAAGACGAAGGCGCCCTCTTCGATGAAGCGCTTCGCCGCTGCGAAGCCAATACCGGTAGCGCCACCGGTGATTACGGCAGTCTTTCCACTGAGTCTAGTGATGTTGCTCATATTTCGTTTGGAGTTGTGTGGCTCGAGTTGGTTGGCAAAGTGATAAGAAGGTTGGTAGGAAGCTATTATGTCGAGACAGGTCAAATTGCCGATATCGCGAGGTCTACCAGGCTGGAATGTTCTTTAATTCTGTTCTCACCAAGATTTATTGAGCGTACGTTTATATACGTCGCTTTACGCGTCTTAGATCCAGACAGTACGGTAGTCTAACCCGGACATAGCGCGGCGACCGTCGGCCGAGCTGCTATAGAGTCCTGGAACCGGACGGTGCAGTCGTTTGACCTACAACGCGGCGGCCGTCGGCCGAGAAGGCGACCGAACAGACCGATCCGCTATAACCCTTTAACGCACGCTTACATGCGCCGTTCTACAAGTCCTAGATCCCTAGAGCTTGGCCATCCTCCTCTAAGAGACTACGCCAAAAATAGCAAGCAAACAGTAGGGCTAAGGGTGGGAAGGTCATTAGTATACAGGCAAGCCGAGTAATGTAAGACGAACAGAACTTCGACGGTAGTTAAAATCTCGTTCACGATTTTTATACATTTTTTCGATGCACACATGGGACCGGCCGGTTAGGATTTCTGACTAGTTTGACTAATTTGATAAATAACAGCAAGTATCATTAATATCCCTCCTCTTTCCCTCCTTCTCAGCACCTCTAAAATCAGAGATATTGGAAAACAGCGCACTATAAACGGTTCGGCGGCACAGGTTCTTATCTCAGCGCCTATGATGTGCACCTGCATTAAACTGTTTTAGATCCAAGGCTAGAGGTAGGTCCGTCAACGTGTGGGTTGCTACACCCGCTCCGCTTACAGCCGCTCTAAGACCCGAGGCTTACGTCCGAAGAGCACCACATCCGCAAGGCGTCTGATAAATGATGATATTGAGAGCTAAAGAAGTCAGTTGAGATAAAACTAATTCTCTCATAAAAAACGTCGACTCATTCCTCTTTCGCTATGCCTCCGAAAATTCTTATCAACGGTGCTGGCGTTGCCGGCACAGCCCTCGCCAACCTCATTATACGGTCGAAACAAGATAACGATATCACCGTCGTCGAGAGAGAATCCAAGTTCCGCACCGGTGGAACCCAGCTTGATCTGAAGTCATTCGGTGCCCCGTTGATGAAGAAGCTAGGACTAATTGATAGGGTCCGAGAGAGGAGCATACAATTGAAAAGACGGACTCGTCCTAATGGTGCACCGGCGGCTAACATATATTGCCTAACTAATCTCACATGAGTTCTGCATATTCTGGGAGAGTCCAATTCCTCACGGCTTCCCGGATGATCCAATTACCAACCACGTTCAACCTCAGGAGAGCGATTACGCCTATCAGGGCGTTCAATATAGCAATACCCCAATGGGACGATGGCATGTAGGTTCTCGTTCCCGTTTTCTCCGAAAGGCCGCGTTGCACCTGGCGCATGAAGGGCATGAACTTCTGTTCGTAAGCGTCAAGCGCAGTAGCAAGGTTCTTTTCCACGACCTTCGGCTCATCTCTCTCCCCTTTGTCTCCACGTCCACAATGTTTGCCAATCTCGCCGGCTAGCACATACGCGCCAACGAGGCAAGAAGTAGTGCCCATGCCAGTCAATACAGACGGGCACCAAGCCGCTTCTCCGACCACTGCGATGCGGCCCCGGTGCCAAGAGTCAAGTTTGACCATTCCCAAACGCTCGCAGTAAAAGTCGTCAGCTTCCTTGAGATGTTCCAGAAATTCTTCCGTTCTCCAACCTGAACCTTGGACGAGTTCCGCTATGCCTGCTTTTTCTTCCTTTGTATCGCCACGACGAGCATTCCTGAGTCGTTCCGAATTGGTTTTACCTCCCATATATACTTGAATCCGTTCTGGGTTATCCCTCCGTGTCATTTCGACTTTGCTACCCGGAGCGAAGTAAATAGATGCTACGTGCCCCTCTCCAGGTTTAATCGGTTGTGGGATGGTGAAGTAAGACCCATAAAGGCCGTTGAATGAAACGAATTGATCTGGAACATCAGGCCCAAGCATAATCTTGCGAACGCTTGATGTCACACCATCGGCACCGACAAGAAGATCAAATTGATCGACCGTACCGTCGGTGAGCCGTACCTGGAGCGAATCGCCTGTGTCCTCAACGTCCTGGACCGAATTTCCAAACTTGTACTCCGCTCGGTCTTTGGTGGCGGCGTAGAAAATCCTGCAGATGTCGCCTCTCATGATTTCGTACTCGGATGTGAAGGCCTGCACATCTCCTTTGCTAGTGTCGACGGCCGGGAAGTAAGCCACTCTTTTCCCGTTGCTGTTAACGAATTGTGCACCATCTTCCTTAACACACTTAGCCAGGAAAGCCTCATTGAGACCCATGCGCTTCAGCACTTCAATTCCATGACCGCGTAGATCGAGCTGCAATCCGGTCGTTCGCAGGGTAGGAAATCGCTCTAAAACAGTCACGTCGTGACCAAGCTTAGAGAGCCAGAAGGCAAGCGCATTGCCGGCAATACCGGCACCGTTGATAAGGATCTTTAACTGCGGCATGGTTGGAAATGGACTGAATGATTAATGATAGGGAATTGAGGCTTCTGCACTTCAGTTTGCGTGATTCTGCTTGCTTTATAAAGCTCTCTTGCGTGTTTTCGGTGAATTGGTCAATTGGTACTCGCCTTCGGCCGAGAAGCGGCCCTAGGCGGTGTTCTCGGTGAATTGGTGCGGTGCGTGTCTTCGGCCGAGCGAATGCGCAAAGCCGCTCAGCGAATGTGCTGCTCAGCGAATGTCGGCTAGGAATGTGTCGAATTGCACGGTTACATCCGTTTGATCGGAACTGTACCTGGCCCGCTGCGATAGCAGCCCATGTCATTGCTGTGCGGTTTCTCAACCCCTTTTCTGCTACGCCTCTCACTTCTCACCACCGCTTCCATTTCTCACTACCCTCGCGTTTCCCACCTCCATATTCTTACCTTCCCGGCTCAAAACCGATTTTGCGTGCTTCAACTTGAAGTCTGTAGCTCAGCTTTTATTAGTGTGTTCTATTGGTTATTTCTCCTATAAAATCATCAATCTTTTCTATTCGGCAAATAATTTCTTGTTGGGCAATCAATCCGTCTCTTATCCTTCGTCCCCTTTCTCTCCCGCCCATTATTGACCCTGTGTGAGAGACTTTGCTAAACCTCTATAATCAATTTACCAGTTATCGGCTGGAATACGCTTGATCAGCAGCGTGGCCGTCCAACTGCGGTGTATTTATGAAAAGTCTAGAAATATCAACAAAGGGGTAGGACACCGGAACGTTCTATTCCAAAGCCAGCACCGGTCAAGAACGTAGGGTCTTAAAGGAGGGAAACCATCGTGGTGGTAGTGATCGACCAAGTAAACTGAATAGTGTAACGGGTAATATGGGATGGAAACGGGGTCAAGCAACAGGTCTTTCTTGTGATTTGCAGCACATAATTTCGGATTCTGGCAAAAAGGAGCAGATTTAGAACAGCAAGTGATGAATAAAATAGCAGGCACGATGGAAGATGTCTGATGCATAAACTGGCAGGACCGAATGGCAGGAACGATGGGATATGCCTGGCATATAATACTGGCAGGAACGATGGGAGATATATGGCATATATAAACTGGCAGGACCGATGGAAGATGCCAGGCATATAACACTGGCAGGAACGATGGAAGACAAATGGTATATATAACTGGCAAAGACGATGCGAAAGAACAATTGTAAGTTACCTTGCCGGCGCACCTACAACATGGGCTGCAGTTACGTTGGAGTTGTTAGACGCTGCACCAAAAACAGCAGGAATTTCACATGAGACTGACTAGGCCGTGATTGTGCTACTTGAGCAGGATGGTCGACAGTGCACGACTGACAACCATGGGGTATATGTGGTAGATGGGCTTCAATGCAACCATAAAGCCAGCGAATCGTTGGGGCCGTCAACCTCTCAGCTGGGTCGAGGCCGCCATGGAAGTGTAACACACCATTGAGAAGGGCTAATAAGATACTGTAGCTGTTGATTCCGGCGCCGGTTTCAACTTTTAGAACACTGAATGCAATGGTAACCTACTGGTAAGACAGGTAATACTCGTTCCGAAATATGGCGAAGTGTAAGGTAGTAGTGTCTGCCCCAATTCGATACGTGGGGATTCAGATAACAGGAATCCAGCGGCACGAAAAAGCTGAGGATCGACGGTACTGTTGGTACAGTACTATACAGAGTGAGTTTCTTTATATACGGTTCATTCAGCTGCTCCTGACTTCGTCTGTACTAACGCCGAGGACGAGTCTGTGAAGATGAAGATATTGGAAAAAAATCTTGTGATCTTCAGAATGTACGATTCTTCCGTCATTGCCCCTCGGCCACCTGCAAGCACTTAAAGTATGCATCATGACAAGAACCCCATCGCGTCTCCTCCAACTTGAGCGTCTTGTTCCTACAGTAACTGTCGGTGAGTTGTACTGTACAAAACAGTCGGGGATGACATCCTATCGGGGAAACTAGCGGGGAAAAGAGCAAATATGCACCCCACGCATGGATTGGCAGTACTTAGTCGAGTATTGGGACCATCACAGCTGTGTCTCAGAAATGAGTGGCAACCGCGGGCAATTTGCGGCCAATGAAGCAAGTTGACGCCATGATCGTGTCATGCAAGGTGCAATGACCTGCAACACATTTTAGACTGATGCAAGTATTTCATATTTTACAGTTTCTATTTCCATGGAGAATATACCACGGAGGAAGACGAGAAAGAAGCGGTAAACGAGACGTAAGAGATTGTACATTAACTAAATCCATCACGTGCATAGCACAAAAGTGCCAAGTTCATGCGCCAAACCCGAAGAAACCTAGCGTGCTGCTCGGCTCGGAGCGATCTCAAGGGTCGTTGCTGGACCCCACCCCGCTGTCAACTAAACTTTCCCTAATCAGGTAATTCGTCTAACCCGATAAGGACTGGGAGGCGCCTCCAATGGAGCTCCCCCCTTGCAACGCAATCTGCGAGGAAGAAGGCAACCCCGAGGGGGACCCAGCTTTGTTTACAAAGAAAGCCATCTCTGCCGTTTTCCTGGCTGCTGCCTTTTTCCCTTCTTCATACTGCTTTTTCACTGCCCAAAGAGCTGTGATTGTGGATTATGACCAAAGATATTGTTGCAGAAACTGTCCCGGAGACGGTCACGGATATGGCTACTACTGCTGTGAAGGAGGATAAAGAGACAACTCCCGTAGTACCGGAGGCAGTTCCGGAGAAAAAGGAAGCTCCCGTCGAGGAGAAACCTTCAGTCGAAGAGGTTCCTGTGAAGGAAGCCGCTCCTGTTGAAGAGGTTGCCCCTATTGAGGTGGCAGCTCCCGCCGAAGAGAAGAAAGCTTCTGAGGAGAAAGAGACTTCCCCATCAAAAGACACAACCCACACCAAAGAGGAGGCACCAACACAAGAGACTTCTGTAGCAGAAGCACCAAAGGAAGTAGCACCGGAGGCCACACCGGCAGAGCCTACCCCAGCTGAAGAAACTGCTCCGGTGAAAGACGCAGCTCCCGTTGAGGACGAGACCCCATCAAAAGAGGCAGCCCCAGTCGAGAAATCAGCACCCGTCGATGACGCCAAAGCACCAGCCGAAGAGGAAGCCAAGGAAGGAGCGCCTATCGCCAAAGACGCAACTCCAGCATCAGATGCTGAAGCCAAGGATGAAGTTGTAGAGAAAACGATTCCAACTGCTGTGGAGGCAGCAGTCGTACAAAGTGTAAGTACACTACATCTATCTAAATTTAATGTTACATTTACTTATACTCTAAAATAGACTGGCGGATCAGTAGCGGCAGGTGTGACAGCTGTAGCGGCGGAACTGCAGGAGAAAACAGCAGAGGACGCAAAGGAAATATATAACAACGTCGCGAAGGAAGTTGCGTCTACGATTACTGGCGAAGATGATGACACATTTATGGAGAAAATCGCCGATGCTGTTCAAGTTGTTACGAGCGAGGTCGTGGAGGGCGTCCAGGACGTCGGAGAGGCGATTCAAGAACACCCAGAGATGTTAGCTGAGTATGTTTTCCAGACCATGTCAAACCTCAACCTCCTTCACTGATTTGGTATGAACTAACATGTCCAACAGAGGAGCTCTAGCAATTGCCGTCGGAGCGGCGACATTGGTCGCACCGGGAATTCTTGTTCCCGCACTCGCGATGGTTGGGAAGATGGCTTCAGACCGCGCCCTTACGACCGCTAAAGGTATCGCCGTCACCGCAAGCACCGAGGTTATGAATGATATCTCAGAGCAGCTAAAGAAGGACGTTGCTGATAATAAAGAACATGCTGAGGCCAAGGCAGATGTCGTCGTTGAAACACCCGAAGGCGATGTCAAGGTTGGCGTCACTGTTGACGCGACCAAGGACAAAGATGGTGAAGACGTCGTCGTAGTCAAAGCAACAGGAACTGAAGTTGTGAAGCCATCGGAGGCACCTGAAGCCGATGCTAAGGAGGTCACCGAAAAAGCAACCACAGAGGATACCCCTGTCGCTCCTGCTAGTGATGACAAGTCTGTCACTGTAACCGAAGTGCCCAAGGAGATTCTCGCTGAGGCACACGCCGCAAGAGAAAAGGCCGCCGAAACTAAGGCTGAAACTTCTGAGGCTGCATCTGCGACTACTGGAGAGGCGGTGACTGCGAGTGAGGTAGAGCCAGAAGCTGTCCCAGCCGAGGCAGAGGCACCGACGACTGAAGGTGCTGCCGAAACCACCGAACCTGCAGCTGCTACGGGAAAGAAGGGCAAGAACGCGAAGAAATCAAAGTCGAAAACCGCAAAAGCAAAGGCAGGCGCCTCAAAGACGGAAGTAGCAGCAGCAGCAGTGGCTGTCCCAGCGATCGCCGCCGCAGCTGTAGCTGCCGTAGCTGTAGGCTCCAAGGAGGAGGAGGCTAAGTCAGAGGAAGCAACCAAAGACACCAAGGATGCCGAGACAAATGGGGCCGCTGCAGCAGCCGCCCCGGCTGTCGAGGAGAAAGAGCCTCAGACTGACGCGGCCACGACTGAGCCAGAGGTCGTCGAGAAGGCGGTGGTGGATGTCGAAGAGAAGAATGATACCCCAGTTGTTGCTGAAGAGACTGCCGCCGAGACCAAGGTAGTAGAGGCTGAACCCGTTGCTGTGGTTGAGGAGAAGAAAGAGGATGCCACAGCCGACATTGCCAAGCCAGAGGCCAATGTAAAGGATGTCGACGCTAAGCCTGCTGTTGTGGAGGAAACAAAAGAAAGCGAAACAGTCGCAGTTTCCGAGCCAAAGGCTGAGCCAGTAGCTGCTATCGAAGAGGCCAAGGAGGATGCCCCTGCTGCTGTTACGGAGGTTGAGACTAAGTCTGAGCCAGCGCCTGTCGTTGAGGAGAAGAAAGATGATACCCCAGAAGCCGTTGCTGAGCCTGAAGCAGAGGCTACTGCTGTAGAGACAGAGCCAGCAGTGGCTGCCACCAAAGAGGACAAGCCTGCCGCTGTCGTCGTTGCTGAGCCCGAGGCTAAGTCTGAGCCAGTAGCTGCAGCTGCGGAGGCCAAGGAAGAGGCCCCAATTGCCGCTGCCGAGCCTGAATCTGAGGACAAGGCCGTGGAGGCTGAGCCAGCTACCGCTGCCGCAGGTAAGAAGGGCAAGAACAAGAAATCAAAGTCCAAGGCCGCAAAAGCAAAGGCAGATGTATCAAAGGGTGAAGTAGCAGCAGCAGCACTTGCTGTTCCTGCAATCGCCGCTGTTGCTGTAGCAGCCACTTCCGCCGGTGAGAAATCAGACGACGTCATTCCTGCCGCTGTGGAAACTGCGGAGGAGAAGGAGGTCGCGCCTGCAGCTGTTGAAACTTCGGAAGATAAGGAGGCCACACCCGCCGTTGCCGAGACAGCCGAGAAGAAGGAGGAAGTTGCACCTGCCGCAGTCGAGGCAAAGGAGGTCGTACCTGCTGTTGCTGAAACAGTGGAGGAGAAGGAAGAGGCCGCACCTGCCGCAGTCGAGACCACCGAGGCTAAGGAGGTCGCACCTGCTGCTGCTGACACCACCGAAGAGAAGGAGGCAGCTCCTGCCGCTGTCGAGCTGACAGAGGAGAAGGAAGTTGCATCTGCAACTGTCGAGACCACCGAGGAGAAGGAAGTCGCACCTGCTGTAGTCGACACAACTGAGGCGAAGGACGTCGTGCCTGCTGCTGCTGACGCCACCGAGGAGAAGGAGCAAGTCGCACCTACCGCTGTCGAGACGACCGAGGCGAAGGAGGTCGTACCTGCTGCTGCTGAAGAGAAGGAGGCCACACCCCCCGTTGCCGAGGCAGCCGAGAAGAAGGAGGAAGTTACACCTGCCGCAGTCGAGGCGAAGGAGG
>JPJV01003749.1:0-16816 GCA_000750745.1 Pseudogymnoascus sp. VKM F-4281 (FW-2241)
GTGTACTGTACATTTGGGGCTATGAGAATGAGAATAAGAAAGTTCTGGTGTGGTTTGTGGTGCGAGGGGAGGGGGTGGCGATGTCCTGGGATTGTGAGGTGTGGTTGATGATGAGGGTTTCATGGTGAGGGTTTGACGGTGAGGGTTTGTGCTGTGTTCTTGATGGGAGGGACAAAATCGCGAGGGCGACGGTATCAGTTGAAGTTAAGATGTCTCCTATTCTCTGTTTTTATTTGCTTTCTTTGATGTTTGAGGTCTCCTTTGAGGGGTTTCGTTCGGGTTGATTTGAGCTGGTTTGTTTACGAGTTTGCGATGTGTCGTTGGAACCTGTCGGATGATTATTTCTCTATATTCGTTTCTCGCCGTTCTGGAATACGGCGGATATATGGTGATTATCTTTGAATCTCCTGTTTATAGCAATTTCCTGTTTGCTGCACAAGTTGAGGCAAGCTGTGGTGGTGAAGTTTGCCATATGCTGTCTGCTATTATCCGCCTGTTCGTTTGTGAAGTGCTTCATGGGCCGCATACAAACAGAGCCCCTTTCTCAAGCCACCTGGAGATTTTCATACCCTCTCCCTCTATACTCTTGAACGCATATTCCCGTATCTGCATCCCGCAAGTCCACGTCACTGGATTTTGTCCCTTTCTCCCAGGAAGAGGAGCGGTGAATTTGTTGTCCTCCTTGGAAGCATTAGCCGAATACTCAGTTTCTGCTATCACCAGTACGAATCTCTGGTCGCGCCTGCACTTTCTTTTCAGTCAGTGCCGTCCGTTTTTGCCATACACCAGCTGTATCCGCTTGTGCGGGTTTGGCTGTGTCCTTCGTTGAGCTATCTCCATCCCTTCTTTCGATACCTTCCATCCTCCAATATCTTCCTTCCTTCAATATCCTCCTTCCTTCAACTGCATTCCCTCCTTCAACTATTCAAGCAAGGCGTGAAGTTATTACCCTTTCATGCCATCTCCAACACACTCGGAGATTAGACAAGGCCTGAGGAGTGTTCTGGCACCCAGCTTCAATACATCATATACCTTTGCTTTATTTGAAGAGCCCCAAGAGGTATATTTATACATCTAAGCTGCAGCTACATTTCATCCAGGCCTCCCTTCATTCGATATCTTCTTAAACTCACCAAGAAAGCATCACCCGGAGAAGTTGGTCCTGGGTCATACTAAACCACCAGAGGCATACCTGCAGGTCAGTTTTAACTGCAGGAGTTGATCTTGGGATATATTGAGCAACATACCTGGAGGTTAGTTCACCTGGTGTCTCTTGTTCAATATCCGCTGACATATAAATGATTTGAATAGTCACTCGTTGTGACCATGGCCGAATTCACCGAGGGGTCAGAGATGCGGACCTGGCCCGAACCCATTCCCCGACCAGTACGTAACCCTCTACAGCGAGGCGGATATCAGCCAAGCCATCCCAGGACACAATCAGACTGGAGAGCAAATCAAAATAGGAGGCCACAACACCCTATGCCAAACGCTGCGCAACAACAGCCAGCCGGCCCCAGACTCGATGGCCCCGTACTCAAGACTAAACAGCCATGGCAGACGTGGACCGAAGTGACTGTGCGGATTTGCCAGCTTCCCCCGACAGTGACAACCTGGGATCTTTTCAAATGTTTCGAGCGTGAGGGATCTATTGTCTTCATTGAGCTGCATGAGAATGGGAGAGGCGTCCGCGAGGGTAGTGCAAGAATCCGATTTTCACCGCCACCAAATACTGACTTTTGGACCCGCGATCCCATTACTATCCGCGTGGAGTCTCCCGAGATGAGCGAGTATATCATTAAAGCAACGATAGAGGGGAAGAAGCGCTCATTTGAAATTCAAAGTCCCATCCGGAAGATGAAATATTATCCCGAGATAACCACCTTATACCCTCGGGAACTCAGTTTTGGTATCATGTTTTCAGAGACGGAAATGATGAAGAAGAGGACTGAGGTGCCGCGTGCGAGAAACCAGATGCAATTAAGGATTGACTTACTGCGGAGGAAACTTGTTGCAGTCTTTCATGTTGACTACGAGGGCGAAATCGGAAGCAATCCGGGCTCGAAGTGGAAAAAACATATGTTCGAGGTACCATTCGGCCAGCTGAGGGTAATACATCGAGTCAAATTGGATAATGAACGGTGGGGGCTGCTTTTAACCTTGGACAGCCCACCACAATTCCATGTCAAGAATTGGAACATACAAGGGTCACACGTCAAGCAATCCCTGGTCTGGACCGAATTCGATTCATGGTACAGAGCAACAGACGTGGTTGCAGATTCAGAGGCCGTAAAAAAAGCGGTTGTTAGTCTGAACAAAGCTGCTCCTATGATCGATATCGGACGCTGGACAACATATCTCTTCGTTTTTGACGAAAACGACGAGTCTTCGACAAAGTTTCCCGACGTAATGTCTGCTCTCCAAGATTTCAACATCGAAGTTGTGGACTTAGGGACATTCAGCACAATTCCGAATGTACCAGCAAAGGTTTGGGACATGATCGATGCTCCGAATGCCGATGAAGTAAAGGATGAAATGCACTATCTGATGGAGAATAGTGACAGAAGCACTATTTTGCCATTCGAGGTAAGGTATCAGCTTGAAGTTTGCATCTCGCGCAATATACTCGAAGTGCACAATATCACCCCTGACTTTGTCAAGGAATTGGCAAGTTTGGTAGTCACCGACAAAGAAAGGGCCACTTGCATACTCGAGTACATCTCGGAACAGGGCAAGCGCATATATGATGCTATGTCAATATTTAAGAACCCAGATGCGTTGGCACACTCACCCAAATCCAGAATCCCAACCTATTGTGCCTACACGAGGAAGGCCACCGTCACCCCAACAACAATATACTTCAGCAGCCCTACTGTCGAAACTTCTAACCGTGTCATTCGGAAATACTCCGCATATGGCGATCGCTTTCTGAGAGTTCAGTTTACTGATGAGTTGTTTGAGGGGCGCATAAATGCCTGCGCAGATAAAGTCCGCAATGATCAGCTCTACACCAGAGTGTACCGAGCATTAAAGAATGGCATTCAAATTGGTGATCGCCACTTTGAGTTTCTCGCTTTTGGGAACAGCCAGTTTCGGGAGAACGGTGCCTATTTCTTTTGCCCCACGGATGAGCTGAGCTGTGTCCAGATTAGAGGCTGGATGGGAAAGTTCCATCACATCAATGTTGTGGCGAAATATGCTGCTCGGTTGGGGCTTTGCTTCTCGACTACTCGAGCGATTCGTAACACCGGAATGACTGTCCTTGAGCTACAAGATGTTGAACGCAACGGGTATAACTTTACTGACGGCGTTGGAAAGGTATCCCCATTTCTTATGAAAATGATTGCAACAGAGTTGCACCTCTTGCATGAGCCTTCTGTGGTTCAGTTTCGTATGGGCGGTTGCAAGGGGATCCTCGCGATTTCGCCAGACGCCAAAGGACAAGAAATCCATATCCGAAAGAGCCAAACAAAATTTACGGCGGAGTATATGGGCCTGGAAATTATTAGGACTTCCAACCATTCTATGGCGACCTTAAATCGACAGACGATCACAATTCTATCTGCTCTAGGAGTCGAAGATCATGTTTTCAATCGGATGCTTGATGAGCAGCTTTCAAATTACATGGAGGCCATAAATAATCCAGACAAGGCTCTAGAGCTCTTGGGAAGATACGTCGATGATAACCATATGACGATGATGATTGCAGCCATGGTCCTGGACGGCTTTATGCGCGTTAAGGATCCATTTGTCCTATCTCTCCTCCATTTATGGAGGTCATGGTCAATCAAACTTCTCAAGGAGAAAGCAAAGATTATTGTTGAGAAGGGAGCATTTGTCTTGGGATGCACGGATGAGACGCAAACCCTTCGAGGACACAGCAAAAGTACCAAGGCCGGTAAAGATATTATTACAGCCGAGGACATACACAAGCTCCCACAGATCTATCTCCAAGTCACTGACAGGAAGGATCCTCGACATAATATTATCATCGAAGGTCTCTGCCTTGTTGGGCGCAATCCCTCGCTTCACCCTGGCGACATCAGAGTTGTACAAGCCATTGACGTTCCAGCTCTGCACCACCTCCGCGATGTGGTGGTATTCTCGCAGCTGGGGGACAGAGACGTCCCTGGGATGTGCTCAGGTGGGGATCTTGATGGCGATGACTTCTTCGTCGTTTGGGACCAGGATTTGCTTCCGCAAGAGTGGAATGCCGAATCAATGGACTACACAACACCTCCACCTGTGAAGTTAGATCGTCCTGTCGAGATAAACGACGTGATGTCGTTCTTCGTCAAATATATGAAAAACGATACCCTTCCAACGATTGCCCACGCTCACCTTGCACTCTCTGATCAACTCGATCTCTCTGTGAGGGATCCAAGATGTGAGTCCCTTCGCGGAGTACTGTTATTAGAAGACACCAATGCTGACCTACTCCAGGCTTAGAACTTGCCGCTTTGCACTCCAAGGCTGTTGATTTCGTGAAGAGCGGCATTCCAGCTGTAATGCCCAAACACTTGCGACCTCGCAAGTGGCCCCATTTCATGGAGAAGAAACACAAGCCAAAGGAGCAGATTTACGTATCCGAGAGAATCCTAGGTCAACTCTACGACAAAGTTGAGAGAGTTGATTTCATTCCTCACTATGAATCACCCTTTGACAAGAGGATCTTGAGAGCCTATTCAGAGAATAGGGCAATTTTAAAGACTGCGAGGCAGATTAAATCGCAGTACGACACAGCGATGCGGCGCATAATGGCACAGCACGATATAGAAACCGAGTTCGAGGTTTGGACCGCCTTCGTCCTTTCCAAGCCGCGCGTTGGGTCAGATTACAAGGTGCAAGAGGAGATGGGTATCATTAGCTCAACCCTCAAAGCCCGCTTTAAAGATATCTGTACGGAAGCTGCTGGGGGAAACGATTTCAAGGCTCTGGGACCATTCGCCGCTGCCATGTATCAAGTCACTTGCGAGGAAGTAGCCATTGCGCTTCACGAGTGCCGTACGATGAAGACTATTGGTGGGAGAGATGTTCCAAAGCGGAAGATGGAACCGAAGTCGATGCCCCTGATGAGTTTCCCATGGATATTCCAGTCGGTGCTTGGGAGAATCGCGACGGGAAGCGAGCCCACGACTCTGGAAGACGTCGGTTTGTCGTTCGTCACGAGAAATGAGGCGCGGGCCAGGAAACCCCGGTTTGCAATGGCTGATGAAGATGATGCCGAGGACTATATTGAAACTGCGGATGGAGTCACTCATCGTGGTGAATTGCTCGATCTCTTCCGGCCAGATGCTGTCGATTCCGACGGCGACGAAGTGATTCCGCCCTACAACATTCCTGATTTGATGTCTGTGGACTTGGCGGGCCTGCATTTTTCCCCTACCCAAGAATCTACAGCTAATGACCAGAAACCTCGTCAAAGCTCTCCAGTTCCTGTCGAGGAGATTGACGTCGTGAGCGGTGCCAGCGAGCTTCTAGCAGATATAGGTAGTGCAACAGTCAACATTCCAGATTCGCTGTCTGTGGATTTGGCGGGCCTGCATCTTTCCCCTACTCAAGAATCTGCAGCTAAAGACCAAGAACCTCATCAAAGCTCTTCCATTCTTGTCGAAGAGGTTGACGTCGTGGCCGGTGCCAGGGAACTTCTAGCAGACATAGGTAGTGCAGCAGTCCAAGGAGATGAAAGTGACTATGGAGAAGAGGTTACCCTAATCATTGAAGAAAGTGCGCTGGAGAAGCTAGTTGCTATGCATCGTAATTAGTTGGAGAAAATAGATCATGATTCTTCGTATTGGCTGATAAACTGCCTTTCCACATTCTCCTGCGGGTAGGCCTCAATATTACGTGCCCAATCCAACGCAGCCTGCGCGCTATCCTCCGTCTTTTCCTCAATCGGCTTAGAGAACTCAGACAAGAACTTCATCATCCACTCATCCATCCTAAACGACGTAGCCATACTCCTCCTGCACATATCGTGGAATATATGGAGGCGCA
This sequence comes from Pseudogymnoascus sp. VKM F-4281 (FW-2241), assembly GCA_000750745.1. NCBI lineage: Eukaryota > Fungi > Ascomycota > Leotiomycetes > Thelebolales > Thelebolaceae > Pseudogymnoascus > Pseudogymnoascus sp. VKM F-4281 (FW-2241). The sequence goes on from JPJV01003749.1 coordinate 5,998, forward strand.
CAAAACACATATCAAGCCACGACCAGTAGCGTTGCATCTCCGTTAAGATTTGGAAGTTACGTACGACTTTTGACCGTGCGGCCGTGATCTCGGCTTCATCGGTACCGAAGAGGAGTGTGTGAATCTGTACCGTAGAGGCAATCACGAGGATGTGGCCTACCATATTGTACCTCACCTCGCATTTCGGCGTCTCTTGAGCTGCGTAGACTATGAGACAGAGGTTCGCGGCATGGGCTTTGCACTTATTCGCGTAGAGATTCCCGCCGGTGCTGTGCTGGTCGTCGTTCAAGAATTGGTAGAATAGCAGCTGGCCGTAATGGTAGTAGCCGAGGTAGACTGCAACGAATATTCTTCCGAGACCTTGAGATGCGTATCGTTCGAGGTTTTGGGGAGTATCGTGCATGTATTCGGGGAGGGCGTCGTACCAATTGTCGAGTTTCAGTGATAGGTCTTGGACCGTCTTGTCGAGAACTAGGGTGACAGTGGTGGCTGTAACAGTCTCCGTGATGGCGTCGTTGATTTCCATCAAGATACGATTCAGGAGGATCATCTGAGCTATGAGAGATGAACTTCGATCGGAACTTACTTCTATGTTGTCTTGCGCACCACGGCGCCATTGAAGGAACGTATATTCGTCGATTGGCAGGGGAAGATCCGAATTATGGCCCATTTGACGTGGAAGACGGACGCTCTTAGAGGACCATACATCCACCATGCACAGCGTCCACCAGACTGGCTCAATTAGAACCTTGAAAATAACTAGGAATGAAGACTTACTCCTAATATTCACTTCTTGCTCCAAGGCAGTTGCTCCAGTTCTCTTGGAAAGACCAAGCAGATTCGCCATTCGACAAGCAACAGTATAATATACTGATTCATTAAAAGCACATGCTTCACTGGACCCTATTCCTCCAAGAAGAATGCATGCTTGTATAGTGGTAATAGATGTGTCTCGTATATCAACTAGTCTGGCACTCTCATCGTAGTATGATTTACTTCGATCACGGGGCGCAATGCCAGAGAATGCCTCATTTTCGGAGAACCTGGGATAGTTTCAGCAAAGCAATACGTCGAGTAAGCTAGGATAAAGGAAACCTTGCAGATAAAGCAAATATCGCAAATAGAATAACTGGCGGGACCACTCCTAGCCGGACATCCTCCGTTAAGCTGGGCCTGTGAAATATAGAATGGAACTTGTCATGAATAAAGTCAAAATACAGGTCTATCAGCTCTAGGCAAAGCGCCGCAGGAGGCAGCGGTAACCCCACTGGTCCTGACTGCCGCACAACAGGTGGTGATAGGGGCGCACTGTAACCCTGGGATGAAGGGGAAGGCGCTCCGCTACTTCGAATACACGTGATGCCACGCTCGGTGCAGTAGAGGCAGGTCGTTGAGCCAAGAACCAATGTGCACTTCCTACGGCGTGTCCTGTAGGCGTTAGCTTAGAAAGGTATTGTGATGGAAAAGGTTAACGATATAGAGATATATATATATTGTGGAAGAACTCGTGACATACCTACAGGCCGAGCAAGCTACTAACGCCCTCATCTCATGTTGACCTTGGCGCTCGTGGCCTATCGCGATATATTTAATGCTTGGAGTTGATCAAGCAGGGGTTGCAGTGTCTTGGGGTCGCATGGGGATTTGCGGGACGAGAAGCCACTAATGGTTATGCCAAGAGCCTTCGGACTAACATTGAGTACCAATCGCCTCTGGCTTACTTCGCAAGTATCATAATGTTGATGCAACCTGCACTCCTAGATAGTAGATAGTATAGAAATACATTTGTTGGATAATGCGAATTTTGAGTTTGTTGTCCCTCATTACTATACTTGTCTCATATGCGCACTCGCTATATAAAACACACAGCCTTAGGGGCATACCCATCCTCAAGATACTTGCAGTCCTCCTTTGACAAACCCCCAGAGCTATGCCACTTCACCGCATCAACGGCCTCATCAATCCTCTCCTTGCTGCTGAGGCCCACAATGGGGTTTACCCCCTTCTCCAGCGACCATGCTATCGCCACCCTCGCCATACTCACCCCCAGCTTCTCGGCTACTTCCTGAACCCGGCCAACGACAGCCTTGTCAGTCTCCGATTCCTTGCGGACTACACCCTTGAGTACTTGGTCCGAGCCCTCCCGCACCGTGGAGCGCGAATCGTACGGCCGTGTGAGCGCACCGCGCGCCATGGGGGACCAAGGGATCAGTCCCACGCCGGTGTCCTTGCAGTAGGGGATCATTTCGCGCTCCTCCTCGCGGTAGAGGAGGTTATAGTAGTTCTGCATACTGATGAACTTGTGCCAGCCATTCTTGTCGGCGATATTCTGCAGCGTCTGGAACTCCCATGCCGCCATCTACTCGGGGGTTAGTTGGTCCGGTCTGACTGCGGAGGGACAGGGGTGACTCACACTGCTGGCACCGATGTAGCGCACCTTGCCGCTCTCGACGACATCGTTCAGCGCCTTCATGATCTCTTCCCGTGGCGTCTCATGGTCTAGTCGGTGGATTTGGAGGACGTCGATGTAAGTGCCCAACCTCTCGACGCTGGCATCAACAGCGTCGAAGATGTGCTTTCGGCTTAACCCGATCCTGTTAACCCACTGAGGATCAATATCCCCCCCTGGGGTTGCGTATACGCGTTGCTGCCCCTCTTCAGGGTCTGCGACGCCGAAGTAGCACTTTGAAAGGATCACGACGCGGTTGCGCGGGATATTATACTTTTTGAGGGCCTTGCCGAAAATCTTCTCGGATTCACCGTTGGAATACATATCAGCTGTATCCCAGGCGGTTATTCCAGCGTCGTAGGCATGCTTGAGGAGGGGGAGAGCGGCTTCTTCGTTTAGGACCCATTCCCACCAGTCTGACGAGCCGTAACTCATGCCTCCTAGGACAAGTTTCGAGATGTTTAGACCTGACTTCCCCAGCCGTGTGTACTCCATCTTGACTTCTTTGCCCGATGCGTTGGGTGCCATATTTGATAGGAGTATGAGAACGAGAGGTCCAAGTCAGAAAGTCTTGAGAAGCCGATTGTATAAGAAATTTACAGAAGTACCTTAAGTTTTCCAGAAGCTACTTCAACCTCTTTATATTACTTTCACCTCCTTAATTCCGAAAAACCCCGTTGATTTTAAATCCGAAATCAACTCACCCACAGTATGCCTGCCACATAGGCGGGGTAGAGAGTTGACGTCACGATTGGGTAGGAGCGGCATGCACAAGCGGCATCGTAAACTTAGTGCGAGGCTGCGACAAGCGGCGAGGCTTCTTATCAAGCATACTCCTCCCCCTCACATATATATGGAAGGTTACCGAGCATTCTTGTGTACAGGTGAGTCTTTTATCATCTGATACCTCGTGAAAAGCTAACACTATGTTAGTGTATAACGAATACGATATTCATTTGCGATTTATCGTTTTATTAGTATAACTATCGTTGCTGTGTAGCTCTTCCACGCCTCCTTGTCACAACAGTCCAGCTTGTGCCCATTGCCCACAATGTCCCTTACGGTTCTCACAGATGCAGATGTCTGCGAAGTCCTGGAGAGACTTACCATTGACGATGCCCACGCCCTGCAGAAGTCTCTACGGAAAGCCCTACATGAATATTCGACGGGAACGCAAGGTGAAGCGGCATGTGCTATGCACCAGCCTGAACGAACGGCCATGATGGCCCCTAGCGGAAAGACGACTCTCTTCATGCCATCCACAAGCTCTTCAGGGATTGGAATGAAAGGTTGGTGAAGTTCTACACCGTATATGAGCAAATAATAGCTCACAAGTTGCCCCATAGTGGTCACTCTTGCAACACCCGGAGCAAAAGGCCCCACTGCTGCTACGGCGGACATGACTCCCCACGGTGCTCTCACAATCATGTCTAGCAACGGCACCCCCACAGGCTTCCTGAATGCCGAAGAAGTAACCGCTTTCCGCACAGGGCTCTGTTCCTCGCTGCTCTTCTGCCGGCGGAAAAGTTTCAAATCCATCACCGTTTTCGGAGCGGGTCGCCAAGCCTTTTGGCACATCCGACTCGCCCTCCTCCTCCGTGGCAGCTCCCTCAAAACCGTTAATATTATCAGCCGAACTTTCTCTGACCGGGTGCGAGACTTGCTTAAAACATTTTACTCTGTTGACCCGGCCATCAAAGAGAAGGAGGGCTGGGAAAATGTGAAGTTTTCTATCCTGACCCCAGGATATGGCGAGTACCCGCGGCTATTAAAGGAGCAGCTTCGCGCCGCCGACGCAATTATCACCACTGTTCCCTCTACTACACCACTATTCGATCCATCGATCCTGACGTCAACCGAAGGTCGCCGAAAAGGTAGGCTCATCATCGCGATCGGTAGTTACAAACCTCACATGATTGAGATTCCAATCGAGGTCGTCCAGCAAGCTGTCAAGCCTCATGAGCACCGTCACTTCCACAAGCATGCCGCGGAAGGTGGGGTCGTCGTTGTCGACACTCTCACGGGGTGTCTCAAAGAGGCCGGAGAAATTATCCAATCAGGCCTATCTCCAAACCAACTTGTCGAAATCGGCGAACTAGTTATGCTCGAGGGCCAGCTCGCCGGCCCCGACGACTCGGATGGCCACGAAGTTGAAGCAGATGAAAAGCAAATCGACCTCGATGGACTCCGTCAGGATCTCTCTGACATTTCTTCATCTGGCGACGGTAGCATGCACGCTGTCATGCGCGAGGGCAGCGATCTGAGCGCCGTCAGCACGGATTCGGCCGGGCGGAAGAGCATGGATAGCTCGACGTCGAAGGGCTCGCTGAAGTCGCTTGGTCCGGGTGGGATTGGGAATAAGATCCGGAGCTTGAGCATGGACAATAAGAAGGCTAAGAGCAAAGATGATGCGATGGCTACCTGGTTAGGAGAGGGGAACGTAGTCTATAAGTGCGTCGGGATGGGATTGATGGATTTGGTTGTTGGTGGTGGCCTCATTACTTTGGCTAGAGAGAAGGGAGTTGGAACGACGATTCCGAACTTCTGAGGGAATAATTGGGATAGTGATATAGTTTGGATGCGTGGCAACTGAGCTCTTTGGGAGGATATGTCGTTATGATAAGTGACTTAGATATACCAGCCCGTTCTTGAATTTTAAGCCAGTATAAGTAGCACTGAGTGAGTGAGCACTCTGGTTATAATTGAAATTACTGAAAAGGTACAATTGGCCCTGAGTGATTAAGAACTATGACTTCAATTCGAGTTGCTGAAACGACATGAGTAGCACTAAGTGACTGAGCACCCTGATTATAATTGGAATTGCTGAGATCAATCCAAGTTTCAATAGGCTCTATTTTGATGAACTTGCCCGCAACCAAGAATTGCATCAAATGGCCTCCGCTGGTTCGTAGACTGTTACAAAGCTTCTAAAATGATTGCCTCCCGTTCGAGTTGTTTACAATGTATAAATGCTCCTGGCACCCCAAAACTCCCCAAAAAAAATGCACTGTCTGCTTGCAGAGAGACCCTGACATCCAAGAAAACCAATAAGTCTTTCTAGTGTCATTACTCGTCAATGCCTTCAGAATCTCTCGCTGCTTCTCCCCTTCTGAAAGGCCCTCCGACCCCATCATCGAAACTTCCCCTCCGGCCCCAGTTCTTTGGCTGTCTCTTCAGGAAAGCGCCGACAGATCCGAGATAGCCTTCATGTCGCAGAAAATACGCCTTCTTCTGACCCTGACTCCAAAACTTGATGGCGTAGCTCAGTGTATTCATCGTTTGCCTGTGGCCTCTGATGAAACTGCCTCCAAAGTAAATGTGTTCGAGGTTGTGCTTCTCTGATTGCAAGTAGGCGATCTGGCCTATGTTGTTAGAGATTGCGTACAGAAGTGATCGCGATACATCAGCACCGTCAAAGGGCGCATCAGGCTTCTGTTCATTCTCGGGCGCTGGTGGCGATGGGGCTTCTATGATTGGAGACATGTCGCGGTCGCCGTTTTCAAAGCCACCGGTGTCTTCTGCCTCACTCTCCGCCTCTCTCTTCATGCGGAACACTTTGCCAAAGCTGCTCGCAATGGTTGTCGACTTCAGCCCTATCTTGCCGTAGTCTGCGCCATAAATGTCGCCGACTAGCATGTCCACCTTTGTGTTGTCTCCACGCTCGGCCATTCCAAGCATGTCGTCAAATGTCCTCGCACCGGTGAGTAATGATAAGAGACCCCACAGTGTTCCTCCACCTAGCGATGTACCGCCTACTCGCTGAAACTCCTTGGGACCTGAGACCTTGATCATGGACACACCCGAACCAATGTTAACAAGCAGATATGGGTATATGTCGGTACGGGCTTCGGCAAACTGCATTGGGTCGGTTTCGCTGTAGGTGAAGACTTCGCGCGGGATTTCGGTAATGAAGAAATCGAGACCTGCAGTTGTCGCATTAGAAGGTTGTCAGAGATTCAAAAGCACAAGTACGAACCGATAATCAGGCATTCCATCTCATCCTCTCGCACAATGTCAACTCCCAGTGCCTCCTTTATCTTGTCATAGAACTTGAATGCGCCGCCACCTGTCGCCATTAAGCACAGTTCGCCTGGCTTCGAGCCATTCAGTGCTTGCTGCTCCAGTTTCAGCTGCTTCATGAACTTTATACAATCATCAATCCTATCGGTCTCGAAGCTCATGAAGTTCAGGCGTCCACCCGGCTTCGCTGGTGGCGGTTCGCGCGAGAAGTATACAAGCTTCGCCAGAGATCCTCCAATCTGCCGCACAGTCAGGACTCTGTCATTGTACGCACCATGGGAGTTATCTTACGTCAACAGCTATATGGCTCACCACAGCTGTGTGGTTTGGCAGCCTAATATCGGTTGTCTCATGATTCGCCCCATCGACACCAGACCGATTCGGCGATGTCGAGTCCCTGTCGACAATGAAGGCGCCCTCGACATTGATCTTCACCGAGCCCGGATGGCTGATGGTATTGTCTATCTCGGCCGTGTTCGTGCGTGTCCGACGGTGCTCGTGGTGCTCGTATTCTCCTCCATTGCCCAGGGTCTTGAGGACTGCGGGGGACGCCGCATGAGACGAACTCGGCGACATTGCAGGGACCGTGGCGAGGGAGCTGCCTGTCCTATCCGGCCTTGGATGGACGTTCCAGCTCGAGTCTATTCAGGATATATATAGATGTAGGCTGGTCGCATATCTCATTCTCTGGATGTCTGGAAGCCTCGGAGAATAGTCAGGGTGACTCGGGCGTCGTCCCTTTTCTTTGCCGAAACCCTCCTTATCGATAGGGTCTTATCAGAGGGGTCCGTTTCGGTCATGTCCCATCTACCCGAGGGAATTTATAATAGACTACGTAGGGGCGTTATGGAAGCAGCATGAGCTATTTGTGCTCAGGGCGAGGTGTAATTCATGTGATTTAGGAGGCGATAAAATGGAAATATATAGATATACACTTTATGTTTATACTCGTTAACTTTGTTTGTATATATATCTGCTACTTCCGTAGAAATATATTACAGATAGACAGAACTTCTTGCACGTGATCCCGCACGGTGCCTGAGATACGAAAGTTGGGGTAGCACAGGTGGGAAGGAGGTAGAGTACTTAGCGCGACGCGGTTCGCTTAATTGCTGGGCGTAGATCGTGAACAGCGTCTGTGAGAGAATCATGAGATCTCGGCGGCTTTATATCACCAAATGATAAGAAAATCCCAGAAAGATGCGCTGATGGGTTTCTCAAGAAGGTTATGCTGTCAATTTTATTTACCAAATATACTCTTTAATTAAACGATTTTGTCGACATTCAGCCTTAATCCACGGTTCAGCCGCGTAATCTTATTCGCCCCCTTTTTTTTGGTGTCACGCCTGCCTTGCGCTTGGCTTGGCCCTTTGCGCCAAATATTTGTATCCATTGCGACAAGGCTTCCACGCACCCCCCTTGTCAGCAGCCATCCGTCGGCCGACTGCTCCATCCTCACTCTCCACGAATACTCCCAGACTCAATGCGAATAGCTAGGTGATAACTACGCTGTTGATAAACGCGACGAGTCGGCCATTACAAACATCCTTCGGTGACGGTTCTCTCGGAGAGCCGCGTTGTGCGAATGAACCCAATATGGCACAGTAAGAGGGTGCAGCGCAGCGCCTTCTTCGTTTTTATTTTCGTGTACGTCCAGAGAGCCTCTCCCGGCGATGCGATTCCCCATGCTTTGGCTAACAAGTACATTCAGGGCTGCGATTGCGCTTTTCACCTATGGCGGTGATAACATACCCTCAGCGTCGTCTTTCCGATCAGGATCGCTCAGCGCAGGCGAAAAAGAACAGAAGGCAAAGGAATCGATGGGACCAAAGGTAGAACCTCTGTACTCCGGACTGGAATATGACCCCAAGCACATGCCCAAGGTTCCCGAGCCAACACACACCGGCCAAGCAGTAGCAGCAGCCGCACCGGGACTCGACCCCAGTCGCATTGCGTTGATCATCGAGACCCGCCCCAACAATATTCTCCCCGCGCTCCTCTCCCACTACATCGCAACCCTCCCGGCCGCCTGGATCGTCAAGCTGGCTGGATCCCAAGATGCCATTGCGGTGGTGAACAAGTCGCGCTCCCTAAAGCGACACGTTGAATCGAAGAAGCTCCAGCTCGTGGAGCTTCCTTCATACTTCCCTGTCGACTCTTCCGAGAGCATCTCTCAGACACTCACAAATGTCACATTTTACTCTGAGTTCCTCGCCCCCGCGGAATGGGCCCTCTTCTTTCAGACAGATTCGATTATCTGCGCCAACTCCGACCAGAGCATAGACGACTGGGTGGACAAAGGCTACGACTGGGCTGGCGCGCCTTGGAACAGTGATGTTCACGGCGGAAATGGTGGGCTCTCCCTCCGCCACATTCCCCCCATTGTCGAAGTCCTCAAGAAAGAGTCCCGCGAACCAGGACATCGCCAGTGGGAGGATATATGGCTGTGCGAACGCCTGAAAAACGCCGCTCCTCCGATGGAGGAGCTCCACTTCAGCGTGGAGTCCCTTTACGTCGAAAGGCCCCTGGGATACCACATCCGTGGCTCGGGTAAACTCCAGGACATTACAGTCTGGGGCAATGGGACGCGCAGGCGCCAGATCTTCGATTACTGTCCCGAGACTAAGATTCTCCTCGGCAACATGGGGCTGGAGCCTATGGGGGACGCGGAAAATCAGAAGAAGGAACTAGAAGCCGATGCGAAGAAAGCCAAAGAGGATGCAGAGAAGGCCAGCAAGAAATCGGAGGAGGCAGTCGAAGGCGGTGGCGCAGAGGCCAAGGCTGATGATACAGCTGATGCGTCGATGAAGGATAAGAAGATTGTGGAGGATGTGGAGGACGATAAGAAGCCGGCGTCGGAGGAGGAGGAGAAGTCATCGTGAGTAACTGCTCTGCGTGATGCATCTCTTTTAGCAGAACCTAACTCGGTGGATAGTAGCACACCGGCAGCGGCGAGCACAGATGCCAGCACATCCTCGAGAAAGGAGAAGGAGGCGACCAGTCCAACCTCCGCGGCGAAGCCTGCGAATACAAGTCCCTCGACTGGTTACGCCAACTCGTAGATGACTCTGGCTGGTGTTGTATGGGTGTATTGGGAGGGAGGTTGCTTTCTCGGTGTCGTAGGGGCTGTGATACTTATGTATATTAGCAGGATATTTGTGACGATTACCTCTATATTCTTGATAGCGAATTAGCATGATTGCAAGCCCAGAAATCCTAAAACCGGCTGTCATCCCTCATAATTCCAATGATTATAGGCAATATGATACCCAATATGACACTCGTGCCAATTCAAAGTCCAAAAATGACTGCTAATTACTCAGTGCCACTAGTACCCTTTTAAGTAATTCTAATTAAAATGAGGCCGCTCAATCACTCGGTGCTACTCATACCGTTTTGGTGATCCAAATTAAAAACCAGGATGCTCGATCACGCAGTGCTACTCATACTAGTTTATAACTTAACGAACAGTTGGTAAATCTCAGTCCCTCATTAGCTTAGAGCAGACCATAAGATAGTTGCTACTCATGTTCTTCAGAGTGACTATAAATAAACTGTAAGCTCCATTACTTGGAGTAACTTATACCGTCAAGGAATTTAGGGAGCCGATTTCTATATTGTGGTTTCTGTAAGGCAAATAGACTTTATCACTACTAACAATACTTAGCTAGACTTATTTACGTTTACTTGATTCGTTTCTGGGGGGGAAGTAAATTTATGTGAAACTAAAATAGCGGAGATTCTGTAGATCATGCCAAGCTTTTTTGACAAGCTTTTGACAAGTTCGCTGAGCTGTGTCGTCATTAAACAACCCCACTGATCCCGCATGAGCAGCTGGTTAGCAATTGCAAGGTATGATATAATGTTAATACGTATGTTTATAAGTGATGTTCTGCCCACATATGATTTCCTCAATGTCCCATTTCTTTCAAATTCTACCATCTCCAAAAGCGTAGTTATCATATTTCATTCTTACACTCCCATATTTCACAAAAGCAACTCGATTACTTCAGGAACCCTCAGTCGCATCGTATAGTTAGCTTCTTCAAATCTTCACAATGTGCCGTTGGTTTGCATACATAGCCCCATCCGAAGAGTGCCTCCTGGAAGATGTCCTAATAGGTATGATATCCCTCCCCCACTATCATTCCAGCATCTAACACTCCCCTCAGCACCAGCCCACGCAATCTCCAAACAAGTCAACCACCACTATCTCCCCTTCCTCCTCTCCCACGACCCCAAAGTCCACGCCGGCACAACAACCCAAGCCGAAGTCTCCGAGAGGAACGTCCTCTTCAACGTCGACGGCTTTGGCATGTCCTGGTACACTCCCACCAAATCACTCTTCAA
>JPJV01003750.1:0-16859 GCA_000750745.1 Pseudogymnoascus sp. VKM F-4281 (FW-2241)
AGATCCGGATATAACCCGTATCTATCCGTGAGATGTTGGACGGATCACGATCTTACCCGTGAGGGCTCAGGATCAGATCCGGATACGATCCGCCGAACACTGGAATTAAAGGGGTTCCTAAACTAAATGAAACGAAGCGTAGAAAATATCATTTCGCTCTCGAAAAACAACATTTACTTCTTCTCTTCGACGAGCTCAGTCTGATGACTCTTGTTATCTGTATCTAAAGAAACTCCATCTGCACCGATGAGCTCCTCAACCACTTTCCTAGGAGCTATGACCCCGTCCTCCATCATATAGTCTGTATCTGTAATGGAAAACCAGACAACGTAGAACATGATGAAAATTGCGACCATATAGAGCCTGTTCAGAACATCTGTTAGCATGTTGATACGTAGGGATACATAGACGACTTACGCGAAATGAATAGCCATTTCCACCCAGTATTGTGGCTTCCTCGCGTCAATCGCAAAGGCAACACAAACACCGAGAGCCGAGGTACCCTTAAACAGTCCAGCGTAGCGGGAGAGGACCTCCGGTTTATTCGACATTGAACCCATGATCCACTGCACCATGAACGTCCAGCAGCAGAAGCAGCCACCCCAGAGCAGATGGAGAATCTTGATGTTTGCATATCCTGGATCCGACCAATCCATAGATGGTCCAGGTTTCGTCCGATCTACCTTTTGCTTGAAATAGATGAGCTCGGAGGTCGCGAGGGAGATCGTCGTGGCAGCAGTGAAGATGACGCCAATTATTCCGCGGACTTTACGGATGCCGATCCACTGCGCATCTAAGAGCGCTGCAAGGATGGCGGGAAGAATGATCTGGAGAACGTTGTATAGAATGGTATTCAGAGCTCTAGTGCGGAGAGAGAAGTAGTATCCTAAAAAGGCAATGTTAACATAACATGGATTATCAGGAACGGACAGCGAAGGATAACGTGCCATTGAAACTGGTTTGAATTCCAAGAGCGAACTCGGAAACAAACATCGGGAACAACATGAGGAAGACTTTGGGCGTTGATGCTGCTTTCCACATTCCCACAAGCTCCTCCTTCACAGTGGTTTTCTTGAATTTGGCGAGGTGCGTCCCATCATGGCGAATGATTTTCTTCGGCGAGATGATTAATGCCAGGGCAAGAAGACTAGAAAAGGTCATGATCGCAACGAAAATTGCATATACCGAAGTTGGAACGCTCGGCTTCGCTCTGTGGAAATTGATACCGAAAGTAACAATAGCACCGATAATGGCGCCACCACTGAGCATAGTGTGTTGCCAGAAAATGTACTACGGAGAAGAGTAAGTATAATTTGATCTGTAGATTTTGCAGATATTCTCACCATGCCCTTCTCCTTCTCTTCGGCGTATGCGAATTGAACGAACCCAGCACCTGTAAACAAGAGGCCGGCTCCAATACCGTTCATGACGGCACCGAAAAGAGCAAACCACTCATTTCCAGAAACATCAAAATACCACAATCCTGCAGCATATAAAGGATATCCAAGGACACCGATAGCCCTGAGAATTCTTGTTAGTTAATATCCGTGTAATCGGCCACCAATACTTACATTGTAATTTTGGGTCCAAAGGCATTTAGAAACCCGGCTGAAATCCACCCTGAGACTGCAAAAAGGGCGTACAGAATTCTTTAACATTTAGACAGATATCAAACGACTGGGATACGCAAATCACTCACGAGTTTGAGGTCGATGCAAGAGTTTGCGAACTGGGTTTGCAACGCCGGCGCCGAGACCAGTGAGAGCAAGGTAGATACCAGCTGAGCCGGCAATAACAAGACCAGTGATGAAGTTTTGTACAGCAGGATTGTTGAGTCTGACCCACGTCTTTGGTGGGACGACAGTGATAGAGTCCTGATCTGTAGTGGACATTTTGAGGGACTTCGTAGAATAGAATGGATAACAACTTGCTGCAGACAAAAATAAGACCGACGTCTCATATATAACCAAACCCCTCCGCTCTACAAAGTGTCACAGACTCCAATTAAAGTTATCAAGGAAATCTACATCCTATACAGTTACTGAGATCAGATATTAGAAAATGCGGGGAAATATGGCAGGGGCAAGTCCATATCCGAAAGACTAGACTTTTCGTGCTAAAGAGTGAAAACCGATGAGGGGCCTGCACCTAGCAGCCAATAATGCCATGTAGTTATGGGTTAGTTTGTGACTTGAGAAAATCGCCAAGGTCGGGTTGGAGTTGTCAACTGCGTAGAGAGGAGAGCACAGGCACATACAAGCAACAAAGCCCCTCAAGCCCTCCAATTAACGCATGTAGTTACCAATTCCAATCGTGAGCTGCGGCAAGAGTAATGATCATCATTTTTGCTCTATAGTTACCCCATAGACGGAAGTCAACCCCATGATGCCAGTACTGTATGTAGCCGGACATACTACTATACTCCGTGTAGCCCGCGGTGCTCCATCCGGTTGGTAGGTCAGAACGACTTTTAGCTGCATCCGAGCCCCTATCCGGCCCTTATCCGATGTTGAACACATCCGATGCCGCTTTCTAATCAAGCTAACATGACTGACTCGGAATCCACACGTAGTGCGGGGTGTAGGTGGGGTGAAAAGTTGGGGATTGCTGGGGATTTCCCATGTCGATTAATTGTGTTCACAGACGTATAATTCTGTCCTAAAGCCATAATTGTTTGTAGCCGCAAGTCAGTCAACGAAAACAGAAGCTCAGGCACCGGCGACAATCCTCTCACGCTAACATGGATAAAGCGCCACCTGCATCATCGCCGCCAGCGGAGGAACGATTTTCCGTGTCTACAAGGCTAATCGCCCAAGCTCTCTCCCTTCGTGATGCATCAATAGCAGATGTCCAGCCTCCCCTCTTCAACATACCTGATAATCCTCCCAAAAATGTCTCCCGCATCGCGGAAGATGTTCTCACCAGCGAGGAACTCAAAATCACCTCGCTTGATGCGCCGGAGTTGATCCGGCTCATGCGCGAGAAGTCCTATACCTGCGAGGCTGTAACTCGAGCCTTCCTGCGCCGAGCTGCACTGGCACAGAAACTTGTAAGTTATTGCGCTACAAGTACGCTTTTCTAAAAGGATACCCTGAGGATTGAAATGAGGTTTCACTTTACTTTCTCATCTATGCTTCCTGTCAGTCTACCATAGCCAAGTTAGCTAATCGATATTCAGGTTAACTGCATCACCGAACTCCTCCCCGAGAGAGCCATTGCGCGGGCAAAATATCTCGATTCTCTTCCCGAGCCTATCGGACCACTCCATGGCCTTCCGATTTCAGTTAAAGAACACCAGGGTATGAAGGGATGCACAACACATGCCTCCTATGTTGCATTTATTGGACAGCAACAGGCTGTCGATGTTAGCGTTAATGACGTCCTATGGGAGGCCGGTTGCATCTTCTACGCGCGAACTACCCAGCCACAGGCCGTCATGCAGTTAGAGACAGCTTCTAATATATATGGGATTACTCTTAATCCCTACAATACGGACTTGACTCCAGGTGGAAGCTCTGGGGGCGAGTCGGCGTTGATTGCAATGCGGGGCAGTATACTTGTACGTTCGACGCTACACAGTATATCTTGAACATTGCTCCTAACATTATTAGGGTGTCGGTGGTGATGTTGGCGGCTCTATCCGCTGCCCAGCGGCACATACAGGTATATACGGTTTTAAGCCTACGCCTGGTCGTCTGGCGAAAGTGGGAACAAAGCTAGCAATGCTCGGACAAGAAGGAATTGCGCCCACGCGGGGTCCTATGTCAACATCCCGGTCTGGATTATCGCTATTCATGGATGCGTATCTGAGTTATGAACCATGGATAAAAGACGATTATCTCGTGCCAATTCCGTGGAGGTCGGTCAAATTGCCGCCGAAGCTCAAGATTGCAGTAATGTGGCCGGATGGGATTGTCACGCCGCATCCGCCGATAACGCGAGCGTTGCGGGAAGTCGTGGAGGCGATCGCGGATGCCGGGCATGAGGTCGTTGACTGGATTCCTGAAGGACATGATGAATGTTGGGATATTACCCAGGCGCTCTACTTTGAAGATGGCGGCCGAGCAGAGGACAGAGTCAATGCGGAGGGTGGCGAGGATATGCTCCCACTCACCAAATGGTTGGTGAAGGATAACCCAAACGTCAAGTATCAGAGTATCGAGGAGCTTTGTGCGGTATGTCTTCTACTGCCTTCAATTGCATGCCTGCTCACTCACTTCTCAACAGCTCAAGGTTCGCCGCGATAGATACCGTATGAAGTATAACAGACTATGGCTGAGCACTGGAGACGCCGACGGTCACCCCGTCGACGCTATCCTTCTCCCCGCGGCCCCTGGATGTGCGCCACCCCATGGCAACTCAAAATACTGGAGCTACACAAGCCAGTGGAATATGCTTGAATACCCAGGAGTAGGATTCCCAGTGTCCGTTGTCGATCCGGAGATTGACGTGAAGGATAAAAATTATTCGCCTATGAATGATAAAGATAAGTTCAATTACGACTTGTATTCTCAGGATCGGTATACGGATGCGCCGATCGGTCTGCAGCTTGTAACAAGGAGGTTTGAGGATGAGAAGTGCTTAGCTATCTTAGAAGTTATTGAGCAGGCCATGGGAAGGCCATAGGTTATGAGTGTTAGAATTCTGCATACGAAGTTTCATATCCCTTGTAACGGATGGATGACGCTGTACATATATTGGCAAGGCGACTAGGATAACTAGTAACAAACAGCGTTGATAATTGTTTTATTTATCGAAGAGCAAGAACCAAAGTATATGTTTGTATCAGAGTACATGTTCTACAGCATGCCTATTTCCGAACTAAAATTTCCTTTTAATTCTAATACACCTGGGCCTATACAGTAAATCCTCTACGAAGGATAACTTTGAGGCCGAGATATAAATCCTCAAGCACAGTACAGGAATCCTTATCTATGTAGGTCCTCCTAACGAGGCTTCATTGTATTGCTCTAACAATGCCTATTCATTTATCGCATTGCATCAGAAATAATTACTTGTTATCCGACTATCAACACCTAAAACTTTAGACAAGAAAATCACTATTATCAAGTATTACACGCTTATCGGCTGCGGCATCCCAGGCTTCGCCTCATAACTAATCCTCCCCGCCGGTAGGAAAAACAACGCAATGAGCGCACCCCCCCTTACTTCAGGATAATGGTGTGTCCCTGGCCCTGGGCTCGTCCAGCCCTCACCCTGCCACCCATTCATGCCCATCAGCTCTGCGCTAGGCGTGAGCTGGATAACGCAGTTGATCTCGCCATAAGGGTGCTGGTGGTACTGTCCGCGGTACTTCTCGACGCTCTCCATATACACCGTTGTGATGCTGAAGAAGCGGTTCTCCTCGCTCGGCCATGCGACCTTAGAGCGCCTGTACTTAGGCCCGTCGAGCGGGTCCGTAGCGACCCAGCCTTCGTCGTTCAAAAGCGCGTCTTTGATTAGCGAACAGAAGCCGTCGTAGTAGCGGTTGCCGCAGCCGTAGTCGGCGTTTAGACGGGCCTCGAGATCTTTGCCGGGGGTACTATGGGGGAGTTAGCGTGTGTGTGAAGGTTATAGAGGGCGCGTCTTACAGGTTCTCGACCTCGGCAAAGAACTCGCGCGCGAGGTCGATGAGGCGCTGCTGGTTAGGGTGGACAGGCTTGGTTTGGGGGTTGGATGACATGTTGGAGGCGTGTTGTTAGAATTTGATAGGAGGAGAAAAGGGTGGTCAAACACAGCATAAACTGATCAGTGCCTCGGAAGAATGTATCTGGTGAGAGTTGAAAGTAATAGAGGAGAGAAGAAAGTGAAAAAATGGAAGCTACATCTTGTAGCATATAACTCACCTTACATAGAAGTTAGGTTACGGCAATAATCGCGGTAGGTGTAGGTCTAGTTGGCAGGAATGCATCTCGGATAAGTTATCGATAACGGATAGGAGGTAAGGTGTAGAGATGGGGTCTTACCCCGCGCCCCGCACCTTATGCCATTTGGAATGATTCGGTACCTTACTATCGGTATCACCCTATCTCTGGTGCAAAGTGCAGTATCCGGTGCGTTATCCGGTCTAGTGTGCAGCTTCCAACAACGGCTGAACGAGGGGTTCGGAACGGTTCCTTGAGTAACTCTCTCACACTATACAGGAACACCATCCCTTTCTGGTATACCGGCCCTATGATGCTATCCATGTCGATACCGCCTGCAGGTGTACTGTGTGACACAAGTTAGATAGGTAGCATTGCTCTATCCCCAGTTTCTTCTCGTATATCGATGCGGCAAGGGTGGATATGAATATATGGATGGATGGCCCACTCGGTTGAAATCAAGTATATCACTTGAGCATTATAAGTCCTCTCGATTTCATTTCCTTTCGTTGTGGCTTTCTCTCTGTCGTCTCATATCCTCTTCCTTCAAAATGATTCCATTAGTCATGATTGCGTCTCTGGCAGGCCTGGGCCTCCTCGTCGTCTACTATATCGGCGGTTACTTGTTCCAAAATAGGAGTTTGTCTGATATCCCCGCGGCCTCGCCATGGGCTGCTTTGACGAGATTCTGGCTCGTCCGGGAAGCAAGGTTCGGGAGACGTTATCTCACAGTTGACGAGGCACATAAGGTCCATGGTGATTTTGTCAGGATCCAGCCCAATCATGTCTCCATTGCCAATGTCAATGCAATCAATGCCGTCTATGGCCATGGAAATGGATTTCTTAAGAGGTAATATCTAAATATCCCGTTATCCTGTCTATATCAAAGGACTAACATCTACAAAGTGATTTTTATGACGCCTTCGTGGCAGTCTCTCGTGGCCTTTTCAGCACTCGCAGTCGCGCAGACCACACCCGTAAGCGCAAGATTGTTGCCCATACCTTCTCAGCCAAGAGCGTGATGCAGTTCGAGCAGTACATGCATCAGAACTTGAATGAGCTCCTCAACCAGTGGGATCTAATCTGCGAGAAGGCCCCAGGGAACTCCAAGTTCGCTCGCTTTGACTGCCTCCCGTGGTTTGCCTATCTCACCTTTGACACTATCGGAGACCTCGCCTTCGGCGCGCCCTTCGGGATGCTAAAGAACGGCCAGGATACGGTCGAATACATGGACTATCCTGGCGGGCCTTCGAAATACATGCGTGCCGTTGAGGCGCTGACCAAACGCGGTGAAGCTTTTGCAGTGCTGGGCTGCCTGCCATTCTTAAAGAAGATTGGCCATCTCCTGCCTGATTCATTCCTGCGAAATGGCGTTCGCTCCGGAAGTCAGGCTGCGGAAATTGCCATTGCGCGCGTCAACGAGCGTCTTGCTTCCACAGGAACGAACGAGAATGAGCGTGTGGACATATTGACAAGGTTAATTGAGGGCAAAGACGTCAACGGTCAGCCTCTAGGACGTAAAGAACTCACCGCGGAGGCGTTAACGCAGCTGATTGCTGGGAGTGACACTACCTCTAACACTCTAACTGGGTAGGGTTTCCCAATCTTCTATTTCGGGGCAGAAAATCTAATATTCGCAGTATTTTCTATTGGCTTCTAAAACATCCAAATGTTGTGGCGAAGCTGCAAGCCGAACTCGATACTGTTATTCTCTCACCAACAGACGAGGTCTCTTTCCAAACTGTCAAGAACCTCCCATAGTACGACTATTTCCCTGTCCGCGCGAATTCGAAACAAGCTAACAAAGCCCAACAGTCTCAAAGCCTGCATGAACGAAGGCATGCGCATCCACTCCACATCAGCTCTCGGCCTTCCCCGTGTTGTTCCGATCGACGGCCCCGCCGTCGAGATCTGTGGCCGCAAGTTCGAGACCGGCACCGTGCTTTCCGTACCCAACTACACCATCCACCGCCTCGAGAGCATTTGGGGCGCAGACGGCGACCAATACCGGCCCGAGCGCTGGGAGACCCTGACCGAGGACCAGAAGAAGGCTTTCATACCCTTTGGCCACGGTCCGCGGTCGTGCGTGGGACGTAACGTCGCGGAGATGGAACTCACCCTCGCGATGGCGACGTTGGTGCGGCGCTACGACTTTGAGCTTTACCAGGACAAGTTCGAGACGTGGGAGGGGTTCTTGAGGAAGGGGTTCAATTGCGAGGTGGGGATTAGGAGGAGAGCGACATAGGTTCTGTAGTTTGAAGAGGGGTGGTGCGAATAGTACTGATATCTATCAACAGGGGGTAATTGAAAATAACGACTTCATTTAATATTTCAGCTGAATATCCTGGTCACTTGCTATCTCTTTAGACTAGTTAGGGCAGTTGCCTCTTGAAAGCATTGCTTTTCTCGGTATCCCAGCACGAGAGAATATACCCATTTAGTTACTTGTGGTCGCCAGCCTATCGTCGGAGCCGTATAACTTTCATGCCATGTGATATGGACCCCTTTTCTGAAGTAGGAGAGGCTTCGAAACTAGGAATAAGCCGCGATGAGAAGGCAAACTCTAGATATAAAAGTGTAGGATAACGGAAGAAGGGATTGAGAATATTGGGAAGCAAGATTATAGTAATTTATGATGATCTATAAGGAATCTACTAGCGTATAGCAATTCTGCATGGAAGTCAAATGGGCTGATATATGTGATGTAGATATCCGAAGTTGATCAAACGCAACCATAGTCACCCTGAGTCCATTTCGGCGGGATTTAAACCCCGACAAGAGCAGAGTGATCTCGATTGATCACTGATTATCTCGATTTAGAGCATCGGGTCGATATTTTCAGAACCATGATACGTATACCGATTCAATGCCGCCGTGGTGTCCATGACGTCGAGAACCAAAAGCCATCAAAAACATTTTCCTCCAAAATCCGACTCCAAGTAACGAGCACAGAAACTACCTAGCGACCTATTACAATATTTCACTATAAGCACAGGGTAACTGTCACATACGACCAAAGACCCAAGAGAATTAGACATCACGTCCGCTCTGCCATACATAAGCTTGCGTAACATCATCATATTAATAGTCTCAATCTTGCCAATAGGCATTAATCCCTAAATGGCTACTCTTCAGCCACCTGCTTATTACCGCCATCCATCGTCCACTGTAGAATTGAACTTGGTATAGAAGAAAGGGTCCCGCTCCAACTGTGCGCACCAATCTTTGCGTTCCTGTCGTTCCCCTCTTTTCTTTTTGTCTCGGCAGCCTTCCCATATCATCTTTCGTCTCCTTCTCTTCCTCCTGCCTCCTTACAAGGGGGAGAAAAAAAATGTACCAGCAGCAACTGAGGAGCAACGTCGACTTAGGTCTACTATCTGGGGGTTTGCCAGCAGGAAGATCTCATGCCAGGCAACGGCCGGGAGGCATTTCGAGGGAATCAGCTAATACATCTAGAGAATTGACAGGGCAATACTCTTAAAAGACATATGACAGAAGCCTACATCACCTTCCCCCTGTCCTTGGATTCCTCCTCATACCTCGTCCCAAACTGCACCGTCCTCACGATCTGCCCATCTACACCACTAGTCCCCGGTGTAATGATGCACTCTTCGCTAGAATTATATTTCGTATCTACCGCGTTGATCGTCGTACTCACGAAGCCCGTTTTGTTGCTCGGTGTGTGATTGAACGGCTCGGATTGGTTCACACTATTAAGCTGGTAGGATTGGCCACGCTTTCGAGACCTCGATGCGCCCGTGTTGCTACCATATAGCATGGCTGGGTTATGGCTGGAGCCGAGCACACGTGGGAAGTATTTGCGGAGGAAAGGCTTGAAGGTGGCTATGCAGCCACCGACTATAGACATGTTGAGCTCGATTACGCACCACATGAGCGCGGGCGGTGTGTCGTCTGGTTTGAGGGTCAGTTGCATGACAGTGAAGGGAGTGTTGAAGACTTGTGACTGTACATGTGAGGTCGGTGCTACGGAGGAGGACTGAAATCGAGTAAAGACGGATAATACTGATGATGCAGACGCTATTTGAACTCGTTAGCTTTTTACTAGTCAGAAACAAGAGAAGATAGAGAGTCGGAAGCATGAATGTAAGGAAAGTTGGTAAAAACTAACAATCCACCAGTTGTCAAAATTCCCGCGACACCCATCTTTTGCTTGAGCCCAAGCTGTAGACCCCACATAACCGGCAGAGGAGCAATGACGGTCGCAAAATCGGTCAAAATCCCTAACCCGGCTTGTGCAAAGTAGAACACAGGCCGGTCGATACAAATGTCGACAGCAGTCGCGAATTCTAGGTCCCAGGTGGCCTGAACAGGGGTGCAGCTGAAAATGTTAACAAAAACGCTGGCAGCGGAGTAGCTGGCTGTGAAAGCAATCAGGCCCCAGACAGTCCAATGGAAGGTCCTCGATGGGAAGATGCGCTGGTAGAATAGGAGGATTGACGTTTTGGCCATGCCGGTTGCTGCGCAGAAGACGATTGCCGCAATCAGGTTCATCTAGAGATGTAAGTAATAAAAGGATTATAATGGAGGATGGTCTTACATAGAGGAAGTGCGGCATGCCGTATAAATCCGCCAGGGGGACATTCCATAAATGCGATCCTAAACCCCATCGGAGCACTGGAATCTCGTTATAAGTGGGAGTTTTCAACAATGTCGAAGAATGGCTTACTGTCTATAATGGAGGCCGTCAGTGCTATGGAGCAAACCTATATTGTTCCAAATCTCGTTAGAACGTTGAATCATTGCAACGAATGTTCATGGCAACCCACCAAAGCTCCTAACATCATATCTGGAAGCAATATGTCAGTTATATATCCCACAGTGATGGAATCAACGGGTAAGCACAGTCATCAATCGCCACCTTTCCCGTGATTCGAACTCGAGTAAAAATCCGAATTGCCGTCGATATAATGGCAAGAGGGAGGAAGACGCCGTTACAAACGATAAGTGCCGTCGCATTATGGGGGGCGTTTGCATCGGGGATCACGCCCTCGGGCGGCGGTGCTGAGAAGAGCACGCCGTCGTAGAGAGACATGCTGGATGCGTGAGGGTGGCCAGCAGGCCTAGGGGAAGGGGGGAGTGGAGGGGTAGAAATGGAAAGAGAGCGGAAACAGGAGAGAAAACGAGAAATAACGACCTACGACGGACGGGATGTATATATACCATACTATGGGTATCTCGAGAGGCAAGAGAGACATCATGATTTTAGTGCCGACAGTAGCTGATCTACAGTAGTCTCACTCCGGCGCTAGTCGGAGGCGTAAATGCAAACCCCCTTACTACTCTACTTATACTCCCATTAAGTGATTGAAACAAACGCTATGTTCGCAGCTTCACCGCACCCAAGTTAGGGGCCATGGCGTTCCGGGCTCTGATAAGCGATCTTGCCAAGATATAGCCATTCTTTTACGGGTCGCTGGAATCATTCCGGCGGGGGGGATGGGAAGGATCATACTCCTAGCTCGTAGATGAGCACAGGGTGCATAAAAAGGCTGCAGGAGAAGGAACAGGAGGGGCGTCCCTACTAGGGAGTAAAGATTTTAGGTCTGGAATACCTAGAACTGCAGGGAGCGGGTGTTTTACTCTCATCCTTTCTCATCCTTTCCCAATACCGGGTAGTTGGGTGTGTGTCTGCGGTACTCTATCGAGGGTGATAATATCTGCATCTGCATCAGCAAGTGTATACAATACATACAGTACAATTGTCATAGCACATCACATCCTTAAGCTAGTTGCTGTCACGTGTTGGCTGTGCGGAGGGTAGTGCGGAAAATCTCCTCCCGAAATTGGTAACTTGAGCTTCCCAGCCCGTCTCAGCAATTTCCCATTGCCGATCACCGAGGCTCGTCGTTCGTCGTGCCGCGTATTAGACTGTTCTTGGCGATAGTGGCAGCCGCCCAGTAACTCCCAATATCTACTGCACGCATAAACATCCACAGTGGTGGTGCTCTACTTCATGTTCAAAAGTTTTGTCAGTGGAGTCAACAAGGGACCCTGGAATTTGTGCAGAGCAGCATAAACTCATGTACGGATGTATGGATCCCATATAAAGTATAACGCGAGATATACCATCGCGGCCGCAAGACTGATAGTATTTATGAACATAAGCTCCCTAGTAAACACAGCCCCGCATACTATTGACTTCTTCTCCATAGATCACTCTCAATTGAAATGCAGGGCTCATCCTTCGCCCTTTTCCACATGCCACGTGGATTGGAGAAGGCTGGTCCAATCCACTTAATGATCGACCTCTGAATAGTATGTATACAGACAGGTGCGCCGCCCAACTTCATTCTTCCTTCTTGTCCTGGCCATCCTCGGACAGATTGAGAGCACGTTCCCCCTCATAATGAAGTTTGCTTCTCGCCTTGTGGCGTTGTCCACCCTGCTGGCCAACTTGGCAGCCGCAACTACCAATGACAATGGCTGTGGAGTCCTGACCCAGCGTTTCCCTTCCAAGGTCTTCTATCCAACAAACGAAGTCTACGAGTATGAGAACGCCGAGTTCTGGTCAAACACCCAGCTCCTCGATCCCGCCTGTATCTTCCGTCCATCATCGGCGAAAGATGTTTCGGAAGGCATCAAAATCCTTGATGCAGCGTCAGGAAAATTCGCCATCAGGGGGGGTGGACATATGGGCATCAAGGTACAAGATCCGAACCCCAGCCTCTGAAACAGTCATTAATTGCTACACAGGGTGCTAACAATATCGATGATGGCGTCCTCATGGTCATGTCGAACCTGACTCACATGTCCGTGTCGGCTAACAAGAAAACGGTCTCTCTCGGGCCTGGCCATCGTTTCAGCGCTGTGTATCCGTTTCTCGAGCGGTATGGCCTCACCGTTGGCGGCGCGCGCTTAGGACCTGTTGGCGTCCCGGGTATCCTTCTTGCGGGCGGTATCAACTTCTACGGCAACCAGTTCGGATTCAGCGCCGATCAGGTGACGCGATACGAAGTGGTTCTTGCCAATGGCAAAATCGTCGAGGCAAATAGGACGAAGAATGCCGATCTGTTTTGGGCCCTTAAGGGTGGCAGCAGCAACTTCGGTGTGGTCACTCGCTTTGACATGAAGACCATCCCGTCAAAGAAGGTCTGGGCTGGTATCTACACGGTGGCGCAAGAGTACTTGCCCCAGTTCCTAGAGGTAAGACGCTCTCTACCGCCCCGTCCCCATTCATCTTCGATTCGCTGACACTTCTCCACGCCTAGGCCACAGCAAACTACTCCTCCGCCATCACCGACCCACTCTCGCATATCGTCCCCGCTGTGATTCCTCTTCCGAGCGGTTCGGACATCAACTACATTGGGGCCGTAATCCTGTTCTACGACTCGGAGACGGTCACTTACCCTCCATGCTTCGAGGCTTTCACTTCGCTCCCCAACATCGGCAACACCCTCGACTTCAAGACCGTGGATGAATTCACAATTGAGACCGGTGCCGCCGTTGTACCGCAGATCAATGACATGTTCGTGACCGGTACCGTGGTCGGCAAGACCTACGACCAGCTTCTCCAGGGAATCCGGATTATTAACGATACCTTCTTCGACGCCTTGCCAGCTCTGTATGCGGTCGTCCCACCTGCAGCTATCTCTGTCATCCAGCTGGATTGGCAGCCCATTGGATCCCTCTGGATGGCCGCCTCGGCAGCAAACGGCGTCGGCGGCAACGCTATGGGTCTCGATCCTAAGAAGGGCGTATACCTCGCGTTTGCAGAGGTCATCGAATGGTTTGGCTCGGAGCACGATGAGGCGGTTGAGGCGTGGGCGATAAGCACGACCAAGGCGATCAACGATGCGACGAAGGCCGCGGGCTTGTACGATCCTTTCAACTACATGGGCGATGCCGCTGGCTTCCAGACCGTTTATCCCGGGTACGGTGCGAAGAACAAGGACAAGTTGTTGTCGATCTCGAGGAAATACGATCCAAAGCGGATATTCCAGACTCTTTTGCCTGGAGGATTCAAGATTGGAGCGTAAATAGGACGGCTCTGCGTAAATTTGGGGACTCGCTCCACGTGTAGATATCGTGGCAAACGTGCTTGCATATATTGAGCTCACTTTCTAAATGTAGATACCTTATAGTTAATGTTTGTCTATACTTCTATACTCCCAAGCGATCAGCACAGCCACTGCATAAAGTTATATTATGGGTATGGGCTGATTGCATGAAATTTAATATTAATCGATGCCAATATCTGATGAGGGCCATTACGTCCAACAGATGATTTCACAAGGAATGCAACGTCCCTTAGAGATTTCTTTGTAATAGAGACTATCTACTCTAATGGTACCGATATCAATTCCACTGCGTCATCAGACTAAATGCCCCATGCTGCCGAAGAGAGACGATATACAGCAGTTCTTAGCATCTGAACACAGCCGGGCCTAAATAAGATAGCCAAAGTTAGCCTATGCTCGTGGGAACAGAATAACAAATATCGTCACTAGTTAGAAGACAGTAAACGCACCTGGTGGGGTGTAGCTTGAAGGGTAAGGTTGGCCTTGATTGTTGTAGATATTGACTGTGACTCCAGGGTCGTTGGCCTGTGCATATATTCTTAGTTATGGATCATATAAAGGTAGAGTTCAAAATACCTTATAGGTGCCTGGAATCGAAACAGTCGAAGGGGTCTTGGAGCCACTCCCGCCGGTGACAGTGGCAGAGATGCACTCCATCTGTTTCATATTAGTATGTTTTTTTAACGTAGCTAGAACCAGGAGGTGGACAAACGTAGAACTGGGCACCGCCAGAAGAGTAGGCGCTGTGCAGAGCTAAGACTTCAAGGCGGATGAGGTAGTCTCCGTTTGCGATGCACGACGGAATAGTGAATTTCTGAATACCACCAGAATTGATCTAAAGAGGGAATTAGTTATGTATGTCTTGTCATAGGAAGGATGAGCATTACCAAATTGTCAACGCCCCACTTGCCTATTTGGGAGCTATTAGTAGGTGCAGATTAGGAATGAGTATGCGTTTTTGAGACGTACCATTGCTGTAGGCGTCTTCAGAGATCTTGAACCAGCCGTCCCCTGGACCTGAAGATGGATTACCACCGAGGGAGTCGGAAACTTTTTTCATGTAAGCCATGACTGGGCCCTGTGAATCGCAGTTAGATCGAGGTTAATTTAATAGAGTCAAGTTGATATACCTTGTGGCTTGAGTCGATAACTTTGTTGTCGGCAGTCGAATCTGGCCCAGTGCCTGTTGGTATTTAGCAAGTGCTCAAGATATTCTCTCAAGAATAGGTCCTCTTACTAGTTAAAGTGTGCAACCAGGCACCAGTGTAGGACTGGCCAGCGGTCATAGTGATCTTTTGGCCTGGGTTACGGAACCCATTAATAGGAGCACCGTTACATGCCATGGAGTTGCTTCCAACATTCATTTGTGGCTATGAGAACATCAGTCGAATTTCTCACATCGTGCTGAATGTAGTATTATTCTTACGGAATCGTCACTCGGCATGTAGATACCAGCTCCTTGGGAATATCCACCAACAGCTTGCATGATGGTATGCCCAGAGGCAAGCCCGAGTGAAGCGGTGATGAGAGAGAAAGACTTCATGGTGATTGATTTTTTATACAATAATTGACACGGAGATTGGCAAAAACGGGATGGAGAAGGAAAACGAAGAATCTAGGAAATATCGAGGGAATCTGCATTTATATAGCATCTGCATTTATTTAGCATACCATGACAGTAATTCTCAGACGGCCTTACATGTTCCGCCTTATAGCAAAAATATCAGATTAACCGGGCTATATAGTAAAGCACTCGAAGAGTGACTGGGATTTACTGGTATCTTGGCAGTGAAGTAGGCTCCGTTGTCTAATATAGGTATAGAGGCGTGGTAGTAATATAAAGGTTAAAGAGATCTTGATTTACCGCAAGGATGTGCCGTAGCTGAAGCTTCTTACGGAGCAGGGAATCATTGGTCGAAAGGCTCTTGGAATCTCAAAGTCATATATGAGACGGCTTCTGACAAGCCAACCCAATGATCCAGTGGAGCAATGGCAAGCAACACCTTGTATCACCCAGCACCATGGGTTCTCGTCACGTTTTATTTCGATATACGGGATTCAGGGCTACGAAGTTTGGGGAGGCTAATGCGACGGCTCTGGAGGAAGATGCGGTGGTGGATATCACAAGGTCCTAGTTGAGATCCCCGATTCGCACGGTGGTTGAAGCGAAGGATGATGAGAGTTATATTTTATCTGCTGCGTTAAGACGAGGTGAAAGAGGTTGGAAGTGCTGGTGCGCATATTGTTACCAGTGGTACTGAGAGATTCGTTAGTACAGTAAGTTGGGGGATTGTCTGAGAATGGCACATAATAGAAAAGCCCTTAGATCTCCCAAGAACTCTAATCGGCCCATATGCCACCGGCAATAAAGGTTCCGGGACCACGAATGCATATCTGGGTTGCTAGAGATACACGCCGATTGCGCAGAACGTCGCGGATAGAGTATATATTGACGTGGACGTCTCGGCTCCTAGCCGATAGTCACAATACCGACTCTTCAAACCGAAATCATCCTACCGCCGTAAAATGTCACAAGACTCATCATGGAAGTAACCCCCTCACTCACCTCTCTCTCGTATAATAACTATAACCCAGCAGCACGCGGAGACCCGGAACACCCGTCCATGCGCGGCCATCCAGGTCTCATTTCGCTCAGGCTACCCGGCACTCAGAGCCGGCCAGCCGCAAACGGACATACCGTGCCGCCTGTCGGTACCTGCAGCGCCCTCCCTCTCTCACTCGTCCAATCTCGGCATTGCATTGCGTTTGCGCCGCGCCGCACGCACATACGCACGCACCCACGGCCAGCCCAGCCCAGCCCCAGGCAGCGGCGGTGTGATTTGTTTGCTCTCGTACGTGCGCGCGGGCCCCTTGCGTGTGTCCCTGCTTACCCCTCGCTTTTCCCCTTGCGTCGGTTCGGGAGGGCTGGGCTGCCTGCTGTGGCCGAGGGGGGATG
>JPJV01003751.1:0-17043 GCA_000750745.1 Pseudogymnoascus sp. VKM F-4281 (FW-2241)
GTCTGGGCAGAGACCTGCGTCGGGGCTTGGGCGGACGACGTCGCAGAGGGGATCGGGTATTGGGAGGGGTGGTGTTGCGAGTACAAGAGGCAGAGCTCGTGGTGTGAGGTGAACGGTCTACGTGAAGGTGTTACAACACAATCATATCGACGGTGGCCCAGCTACTATCGCCTACGCTCAGCACATAGCCGAGCCAAGGACGACGCGATCGTCCCTAGCGAGACGACACGGTCCTGTCACCGACAGCGGGGTTAGGAGAGGGTCATTTGAGATCTTCTCTACAGGCTAAATCGTTTCTGTGACTTGGTATTTCTAGAGGCTTTGACTACTGGCAGACTATCTAGAGAACAGAAGGCTGGATTGCCATGCAGTAGGGAGTCAGAGTGAACCTGGAACCACATGACAATCACAATATACAAGCCACTGCATATACTAAAGTCTTGTCAAATCAAATAAATGGCACAATATGAGCTCATATGAGTAAATACGATATGACTATCCTACTAAGGCTCTAACAGGCATCCTAAGTCCTCTTTATCTCTCCTACATATCTTCATCCCATCCATTCCTCCCTATACCAACTTGCAACCCATAGCAATCCCCGACCTCTGCGGGGACGAGACAACAATCTAATACCAAAAATCGCACCCTTCTTAACGTCATAAACATAAAAATCAGATCCTATCCTTCAAATCGCTCGCCCGCTCGCTAGGTCGCTCACTAACAGATGACACCCAGTTCAACACAAATTATAAACTTAAAATCTCTTCAAACTCATTCTTGCTTTTCCTCTACAGCATCGGAAACTGGTTGTATAACCTCCGCCTCGGGTAGTATGGGTTGCGACTCGATTGATTCGGCCTGAACGGGCTCAGTCTCAACGAACTCAGCCTCAATTGGTTCAGCCTCAACCGGTTCAGCTTCAACCGGTTCAGCTTCAACTGGCTCAGCTACAACTGGCTCGGTTTCGACCACAGGTTCAATAGTCTCCACTGCTTCCTCTGGGGTAACTGAGGAAGGCAAAGCCTCCTCGACTAGCTCGACCGGCTCAGTTTCGACAGCAGGCTCAGTGGAATCCACCCCATCCTCAGAAGCTTCTGTAGAAGCAGAAGACTCCTCCGTTGCCTCGACCTGAGAAGTAGGGATATATTCATCGCTTTCTCCAGCAGTAGAAGAAGCTAAAGGATCCTCCTGTACTGGCTCTGCTGCTTCGATAACCGCTTCCTGCTCGCTAACTGGCGCGACAACCTCAATTTTCTCTTCCTGAGCAGTTACTGGAGCAGGAACCCCAGTCTCCGCTTCCGTAACTTCGATTTGCTCTTCCTGAGAAGTGGCTGGGGCCGGAACCTCAGTATCCGCTTCCACAACTTCGACATACGCCGCCTCCTGCACAGGAACCTGGACAGGAACCTCCCGCTTCTCCTCCACAACTTCAGTCTCAGCCACGACTTGCGCCAGAGCCGGCTCTGGTACACGTACCTCCTGCTGCTCAACCTTGGCGACCATCTGCACGGCGGGTTGCACAACATCAGTAGCCACTCGAGCCGCCGCCGCCGCCTCAAACTTCTGCATGGCCAGCTCTTGCAGCTGGAAGCTGTTTGCCGCTGGCGCTCCACCAGGCCTTATGGCAAGCAGCAAAACGACCAGACTGAGTAGGAAAATCATGACGTTCTTCTTGTCTTGAATAAGCACTTTGACAGCGGCCACCAGGAGCGTGATGAAGGACTCGTCCCGCTGATGGTGAGTAGTCGGACGCCTGCTCGAAGACCGTTCATGCTGTGGGTGGGGATCGTGGTGCGGGTGGGGAACTTGTTCCGGTGCTGGAGATTGCTGTTCACCATATATTTCCCGCAACCGCATCGCGTCTCTTTCGCTCCTCGCAATATCGGCATAGTCAACGTGGCTTTCCTCCTCTGGAGCTTCAATTTTAACGGAAGGCAGAGGCTCCTCCATAATATTATGGTGAGTCTCTTCGAAATGTCCCTCGTCGGGGGTTTGATGCGCCATGACCGTTTCTGTCAACTCATTGATCTCTTTCGCGGCAGTAGCCTCAACCCACGGCGTAATCTCTACATCCACCCTCTCCATTTCCCTCCAACACGCCGCCCAAGCACCAGCGCCCATAAGCCCATTCGACGCAAACAGCTTAACTTTGAAGCTCTTCTTCTGCCGCCCAGGAAGCGAATCATACTTCCCGAAACGGACATCGCGGCAGCAGATGTCGCACCACAGCGACTTGGTAGAATTACTCACTTCCGAGTCCAGGTCCTCGGAATCAGAAGAGTCGGATGCGGAGAGCTCACTGTCGGAGAATGATGTCGAAGGCCCAACATAGTGTCCGCAAGCGAGGATCTTGGCACGGGGTCGCATGGGCAGCTCGAGTGCAGCGCAGAGCCGCTCCTCGAGAGTCTCGTATGAATCTTGGGGATGAGGAAGCAGGACGCCTCGTTCGAACACCGTGTCGCCAAGCTTTTCTCGCAGCAGCTTCCAGCTCTCTCGTATAGCTAGAAGGTCTTTTGATAGCACGTCTGGTGGCGCTGTGTCCATTATATGGGCATGTTGCCATTGTAATGGGAGTACAGTAACGTGTAATAGAACTAGGGGATGCTCTTCCTTTGCTTTAAATTTGGTGGGGGTTCTGTGCTTCGTGAGTGAAGACTGAAGTTTGTTCGGCGTGCATAGGCGCGAGCTATTCACCCTCTTTCGCGATGTGGGCGAGCCGGAGAAGACTGAGGGTGTCGGGCTGGACATTTGCATTGCCCGTACTGAGCTTGGGGTCCGAAACGGAGGGCGGCTGAGGACCTTGCTAGGCGTGTGAGGGGAAGTTATTGACGAGAAAGATAGCGGCTCCGGTAGCATAGAGTAAGTGTTTGACGCCATGCTAGGAATCCGAGATATGGTCTCTGGTATGTTGACCATTTCCCTGTCCAGGTCATCCTCTTGTTCCTCATGCCGTAAGGCTGTATTATCTGTTTGGGCGGCTTTGTTGTCGGACTTTGTAAGCTGGTAGCGTCTCTCTTCGTCTGTGTTTTGTTCGTCACTTGAATTGAGACTCCCGCCGGAGCTTCTCCTCCCGTGGCTAAAGACATCATCTTCATGGTGTGAGCTAGCGGAGCCATCATAGGGGTCGTCATGGATGTCCGCGTTGTATGAATTTTCCTGATCGCCCTCATAGCTCATCTCGGTTCCCTCCCCATAGCTCATTTCTGTCTCCTCTCCGTATGTTAAATCCGATCCTTCGGTATAGCAGTTCTCCGTTCCATCGACGCCGCTGTGGCTCAGGTCGCTTATGGCAGAGCCAGCATGTTTATCGTATGCATCTTGCTCGATACTCGTAATAATTGCTCGTGCCGCAGCATGGATAAGTGCTTCGGTATGCTCCTCCTGTTCGCTCTTCTCGTGGATCTCGTCGTGGTGAATAACGGTTTGGTCTGAGAGATTCCTCTTCGGAGATGCGTGCAGGTCTGTCGAGTCGGTAAGGCAAGAGCCGTCGACATGGATTCCAAAGTCGTCGTCCGAAGGTGTAGGCTTCGCCATTGCTGATGGTTACAGCAAAATTGCCGGTGCAACAACCTTAGGAATGCGAGTCTTTGAGGGTATATCAGCCCCACTTGTAGATGGGAATCACAATATCGCGCTGGCGAGAAAGATTTCAAGATATCGCAGTCGTATATAATCGTGAATTCGTTTTAAAAGGAGTAAATGTTGTGATCGGAAACTCAATAGATGTGGCCTCCATGTCAACGAAGATTGCATTCAGAGATGAGGACATTTGTTGACATGTCGGCAGGGTGGCACAGCAACCAAATTTATCCGTGCGCAGATTTGGAGTACCACCACGTTCTGGTTTATCAAACAGGGTTCTCGACGGGTCCGTGCGTTATTTCAGCATTAAGGGTCCAGAACCTGCATTTCTGATGATGATGGTATGAACCTCCGAGCAAAAATATCTCATTGTGAAGTTTAGAATCTGTGAACAATAAACGTTTGATTGAGAAGACATATTATGGTTATTTACCACAACTTCTATGACTACAATAAGGGGCATATCGTCTTTTATCTAACCTAGTACCTGGAGTTCCAGGAACGCTTTTCTAGCATACGTCATTTACCATAATGGCTTCGGTCTAGAAGACCCTTCTACCAGGGGAATAGTAAAGTTTAGATAAACCAAGGCAGGAGAGGCCCTATAAGCAACCAGAACAAATCACGTTCTTCCCAGGGGTTTCCGCGGTATTTACTGTTTTTTTTTTTTCTATCTTTGTTTCTCTCTTCTTGAGAGTCATTCCCCATAATCATAACCTATCCCTCGCCATTGCTCAGTCTCTGAGCTTCACATATTCAAGGTATGCAATATTTCCCTGATGTCCCTGCATGGCGCTTTGCGATAATCACTAACAAGCAACCCATACAGATGGGAGACAATGCCAAACAGGTTCCCACACCTGAGAATATGACCATGATGCAAGCCTTCGAGTGGTACGTCCCCGACGATCAGAAGCACTGGAAGCGAATTGAGTCCCAATTGCCCCAGATGAAGGCTTTTGGAATTGACAACTTTTGGATCCCGCCCGGGTGCAAGGCGTCCTCTTCCAAGGGAAATGGCTACGACATTTACGACCTTTATGACCTCGGCGAATTTGACCAGAAGGGAAGCAAAGGCACAAAATGGGGCACTAAAGAAGAGTTGTTGTCTCTCACAGCTAAGGCCAAGGAGGTAGGAGCTGGTATTTATTGGGATGCGGTGCTCAATCATAAGGCAGCTGCAGATCATAAGGAATTGTGCCATGCAGAGGAAGTTAATAGCGAGGACCGCACCCAAAAGGTCTCAGAGCCTTACGAAATCGACGCGTGGGTTGGGTTCGATTTTCCTGGCCGTGGCGAAAAGTACAGCTCCCAGAAATATCATTGGTATCACTTCAGCGGAGTCGACTATGATGCGAAGACCAAAAAGGCAGCTATTTTCAAGATTATTGGCGACACCAAGGATTGGGCAGAAAGCGTCGACGACGAGAAGGGAAACTTTGACTACCTAATGTTCTCTAACCTCGACTACGCACACCCAGAGGTAAAGGAGGATGTGATAAACTGGGGGAAGTGGCTGAGCAAGGAAGTTGATATTGCCGGTATTCGCTTCGATGCTGTAAAGCACTTCAGTGAAGACTTTCTACGAGAGTTCATTGTAAAGATGGACGAGATCAAGGGAGACGGTTGGTTTTTTGTAGGCGAGTTCTGGAAGGACAGCTTGGATGATATGAGTGAATATCTTCTACGCATGGGCACGAAATTCTCACTGTTTGATGCGCCCCTCGTACACAATTTCTCGGAGATGAGTAAAACTCCAGAAGCCGATTTGAGAAAAGTGTTCGATGGATCATTGGTGCAAAAAGAGCCAATCAACGCTGTGGTAAGTGCTCCCCATCATCACGAACCACTGTGACCAAACAAACAACTACTTACTCGAGTAGACGCTCGTGATGAATCACGACACCCAACCTTATCAAGACTTGGAAGCTGCCATCGAGCCGTTCTTCAAGCCCCTTGCGTATTCCCTCATCTTGCTTCGACAGGACGGGTACCCTTGCGTCTTCTGGGGCGATCTCTACGGCATGGACCCGGCCGGGGAGAAGCAAACATTTCCCCCCTCCTGCGGGGGGGCTCTATCGGCTCTAACATTGGCCCGCAAGCTGTATGCCTACGGGTCGCAACAGGACTACTTTGACTTCCCAACGTGTATAGGGTGGGTGCGGTACGGTACATGGGATTGGCGGTTCGGCTGCGCGACAGTCCTCAGCAATGCGGGGCCAGGTGAGAAGCGGATGCATGTTGGAGAGGTGCATGCAGGCGAAGTCTGGACTGATGTGCTTGGATGGTCAGACAGAGAGGTAGTCATTGAGGATGACGGTTGTGGCAACTTTGTGTGCCCGGGTACCAGTGTTAGCGTCTGGGTGAACAAAGATGCTGAAGGACGAGACAAGTTTCACGGCTTTGACGCAAATGTCTATGACCTATGAAGGGATCAAGGCACGGCTGGGGAAGTTTTTGGTACAGTTCTTGTGTGATGATGGACTGCACACAGTGATGAGGCTACCCAAGGACAGGGATGGCATGTTGGTCCTGTTGTGCAAATGCGCTTGATAGGCCCGTAGTTGTAGAAAGAGCGCAATTTTCAGTCATTGAGCGTACCCTCCCTCGCACATCTGTGCTTGGTCTCTGCCAGCTAAGCAAGGTTCATGGCATGACATCTAAGACAAACAATCCCCCCCCAATGTGATCATCCGCTACTGTTCGTTATCACAGTCAAGCAGCGGCTAGAGCACTAGGCCATCCGTGAGACTCACCGTTTATCATCTAAAGGTCGCGTCGGTGATCAGATCCGAAGGAACACAGGCAGTTTGTCCGGCAGTTACAGCATCATGACTGTGGCAAACAAATATCGCTTGACCCTCCAGCAGAGAGACTCCATTCTGGGAAGTGGCTGCATCCCTCATATAAAGATCCTGGGAGGGCATAACACAATATGCAGTGCATTATTTAGACGACCGTGGGTTTGGTTGGAGGAGGCTGACCCTGTTGTCAGCATTCAGATGGGATCTCCGGGCCACGAAGGTACAGATAGAACTGTACAGTACTTCCGTCGGCCTCTCTAACTTTCCGAAGCCTCGCCTTGAGGTGGTTGGCGCCGTGGCGCTGAGTTTAGGAAGGTTTAGTGGTCGGAGTGTCTTGAAGACGTGGCCCTCGAAGACGATGTATTTAAGCTCGTCCGCGTATACTCCTAGCGCTTATAAGGGTCCAACTTTGTCGTGCCCACTGAACCCCACTTGGAGCTCAGCGTTAGTTCCCCCCGCTCCTCGCTCCCGTCGTCCGTCCACTGCAAGTAACGCTACCACACAGTGGCTTTCTAATCTACCCAATCTACCATGTACCGCGCCAACACAGGTCCAGACTGCTGCTGACTTCACAATTGCACTTGCTTGGGACAAGCGATATCCCAGCCATTCCTGGCTTCGCTTTACCCTCGACCACCCTCCAGCTTCGAACACGGACAGCCGCCGGATCTGTCGTGTCAGCATAACATGCCCATAGAAACGTGCAACTGGAGATGAGATGCGACTCTGCCCCGCTCACGCTCAGCCCCGCGAATTTATCCAGCTCTCCCCTCGCTCCTGATGAAGAATGAGCTTGTGGTCGGCTGGCAGAGGCGCCGGTAAGATGTCGACCGTGGTGCTCCCAACCCCGAAGCAGATTCGATTCGTGAACAACGAGGGTCGTCCACCGGCGAAGAGGAGGAGGGTTGAAGCCGCGTATGTTGCCTTCACTTGGTCTTCTTCATTCGCCTTCTTACATCGTACAACCCTCGACGTCTTTCGTGCTTTGGAAAGGGACTGTGCTAATGTATATGTTACACGTAGATGCCAGACGTGTCGCAAGCGAAAGATACGATGCGACGGAAAGCGCCCACAATGTTCAACTTGCAAAGAGAACCGGCACATATGCTTGGGATACGAGGCTGCCCCATTGAACTCGGGTGCTGCAAAGAACTCGGATGCCAAAAAATATGCTGCCGACGATGCCGATGAGGATGACGACGACATCTTACATGAAGACATCAAGCCGAAGATTCCTTCTCCCACAGCCCGGCGAGTTGATGCAAAACTGCATAGAGTTCTCTCTGAGGAACATAGAGCTTCCGAGGATTCGGCTGGCTATGGCGACCAGTCACCGGGTGCCGGTGTTGACAATACGACCTACACTGACGATGGCCAGAATTCCCAAACCCTGAATCGCCGAGTCCCATATTTCCGTTGGTTCGGCCCAACGGCCATCGTACGGGGATTTAAGCAGATGGTGGTCTCTGTTGGTCATCCTGGCCGTAAAATGGGCCCTACGTCGCTATCATCTGGTTAGTGTCTTTACCCGTCGCCGATCTCGTGTACTAAACAGATTAGCATCGCCTCTATCGAACTCCTATAGCCCTGGAGGAGACCAAAAATTCCCAAATCCGCGCCGCTCGTCAACGTCGATTACAGAGCCACGTAACGATATTGGGCTGCCATTATATGACATTAGCAATTCAGAGGCAGTTCCATCTCTGATTAGACATCTTGTGAAGATCTTTTTCATACATCTTGGATGCAACTTTCCATTTCTGCGCAAAGATAAGGTACTACGAATGATGGATGATAAGCACTTGGCGCCAATACTTGTTGATGCAATATGTTCTCTGTCCGCACGGTTCTCAGAGGACTCACAGCTAATTGCCTCTGTTGGCCCGAAACGCCCAAAGTCAGAATACGGCCAAGCATTTGCACAGCGTGCTAAGGCAGTCGTCACTGACACCTTCCTGTGTCCCACAGTGGAGGCTTTGCAAGCATGTCTACTGCTCGCGTATGAGGCCTTTGGAGACAACAAGGATAGCGCCTTGTGGATGTACACGGGATGTGCTATACGCATGGCATCTGACCTTGGATTAGAAAAACTAGATGGGATCCGCATACAGGGCAGCCGGCTGCCTAATTATTCTCCGATCCACAATGACTTTAATCAGCGCCAGTCTGATGGCCATTCAGACGGAGATAACGAGCAAAGGGCATCAGAGCAGGAACGCATTGATACTCTTTGGGCTATTTTTACACTAGACAGGTTCATCTCGTCCGGACTAGGAAGACCAGCAACGATGCGGAGGGAAGACTTTGAGCTAGGATTGCCTGGCACCACGCTGCTGCCGAAGAGCGACTGGCCAGCACCTCTGCCAGCTCTGATCCAGATTATAAACCTCTATGGTGGGGTATCGGATCTTTTGAATGGCATAAAAGGAGCGGAGGATATGACAGAAGGGAGATTGCAAGGCCTCGAAGTCATATCAGGGAAGGTAACTGAGTGGCAAGAATCACTGGGGAAAAAGCTCGCGTTCAATTTGGGAAACTTTTCACATTATGACAAGGCCGGCGAAGGGACCAACTTTATCTTGCTTCACTTTTGGTACCATACACTCATCATGGTTCTGCATTGCCCTCAGCTATGGAATAGCGCAATTGCCCAACTACTACCCAACGACAACCGCAAGTTGAGTATGTCATCCGCCAAGACTATAGCTGACATACTGGCATTCGCATTTACAAACGAGTCAAAATGCTTCATCGGGAACCCTTTTACGAGTCAGCCCATGTACTTTGCCGCTTCCGCATTTCTCATGGAAACGAACATCCAAAAGGCATCATCACCTACTTCCAGGGAAGAATCCCCGCATAGGGATACGAAAACTTCCAGTAAGGCATCTATAAATGTTACTATAAAAGCCGAACCTTCGCACCACAGTACGAAAACTAAAGTGAAACCTCAATCTAACCCCAGCCAAGATTATCAATGCTGCTATAAAGCCCTTCAGCAACTGGAAACATACTGGGCCGGAACAAAATACATATTGACTGCACTTGACCAGAAAGCAATAGGCATTGCAGATCCAGAGGCGTTCACATCGGAGGAATGGGAAAGCACGAAGGTTCGTCCAGGTCCTATACAGGATTGGAAGCGAACTCTTCCGCCTCCGTTTGCACAACCGTCTCCTAGCATGAAATATATGGCTCCGAGTATGTCCCCAAAGACCGAAAGATCTGCCTCACCCAATGTGGATACCGGTTCGAACCAGCCTATATGGTGGGCATTAACAGGAACGACAAACTCTCCCAACTCAAACGTAACTTTAATGTTTCCGCAGGCGGCTGGTGACACTGTAACGCCAGCTCCGCCGCCAGCGACAGGATCTACCCAAACCAAGTTCTACGATCCTATTCGCCCAAGCGTCCCAGAATCCACGAGGCCAATAAATGTAACAGCTACATATTCGCAATATAACATGGGCTATTCCCCACATCAGCCGCAGCAGCATATTCCAATGCAGCAAAGCATGGCACCGCCATCACAAAAGTATAACATGGTCGAAGATAGCCACAGGGACGCTGCAATGCTCATTGAGCTAAAGCAGTCGCCTAACTATGGCAACCGCATGGCTCCCAACCCGTACGACACGATGAGTAGTCAGCCTTCGTCAGGGCCCTCGCAGCACATGACGCACGGGCTGTACGACGGCCCTGTGCGGTATGATTATGCGGCGGCGTCCTTTGGCAATATCACGGAGATGCCCTACCAGGGCTGGGGCTTGACTGGCTACTTCGGCTCTGGCATGGACGGCGTTACACTGGGGCCGGGCGATATGACGTTCACGACGCGGGATGTCGATTTGAGCAATATGGATGGCGACTTCTTGCAGATATTGGAACATGTTCAGTACCTACCAAACACCGACTTCAACGCCGGCGGCGATGTAGGAGGGCACTATAGGGGTAACGGGGAGTAACGGGCGGCGACTGGGAGTAACGGGAATAATGGGTAGGTGAGAGGCGCTTGAGGAAGAAAGGGGATGTTTGGTCGTGGGGGTTGACCACCAATGCGTTTGTGTTCCGAGGCGGGTGGGCATTTTGAGTATGATTATGACTGATACGACACACATGGCTTCGCCGCAATGCTTTTTACTTTCATTTCACATGTAGATACCCTTTTTCCATGTCGTACTCTCTTAATATTCAAACAGTTGCTATGAAGCATATCACGCTCTTGCTTGATGTGCTGTTCCTCCCGAAAAGGGAAACGGTTCATGGTGGTCCGCGTGTCCATTTAGGTTTAGTGTCACGCAAGGGAGGACAGGGAAAGGACGACGCATGTCCTGACCATCTTTAATCCGTACCCTAGCACGGCCTGACCTGATCGCTCTACTCTCGCAGATACAGCAATATATGTAAGGGCAATAGTAAATTCATGGTTTAACGCTTCAAGAAATTATAGCACCAAAACCCTCTCTCTCTCTCTCCTCAAAGACCGAGAACTTGACTCTCCACGACTAGAGCAGCCTCAATTAAATAAGGATTGCGGGCAATGCATCTCGATTCCCAGGCTGTGCTCAAAACAAGCCTTGCGGCGTCCCTGTTCCGCGATCGTATAGTAAGTAACTTAAGTCTCTGTTCATCGCCTCATGGCAGGTCAATGCCCCACGTGTGCTTCCTTTCGTCCGATCCCCACGGTACCTGGTAACAATGAATGTGGTGGCAGCGACCTTCCCAACAAGACCCCCGCAGCCTCATGCGTGTCTATTGCTTCGGAGCAAGAACGTTGGCATGCGGAGTAGCTGCCGCACAGGGCGCTCCGTTCCTGAGCGGCAGCTACCCCGCATAACATCGTACCGTCGAGGCGGATCCTGAGATCGGCGCGTTTAAGTGGAGAACGGAACTTCCAACTCAAAGCTGAATAGAGCACAGCGCCATGCGGAGTAACTCTCCGTACGGGCCAATGCACATCTTGCAGCAAATCAAGTCAATTTACTTCATTTATGTAATGCGGTAACTTTTGGCGCTCTACTATGGCTTCGGCGGCATGCTGATCTTGTCTCAAATCTCAAATCATTCTCTTCCTCCGGCTCTATTGATTGCTTGAAGGTGCGTAGCAATGAGCTATAGCATCGTTATATCCAAGATTGCCGACGTGGAATTGATAGACGTGGACTTCTATATAAGGGTCGGGATGGGCTGCTAATGGGGCGTGTTGGAGTCATCACTCAGCTCAATATCAAGCCAGACACTTGGTAGCAACATTATGCTTTCCTCCGCAACAATAGCGTTATTAGCAGGCGTGCCTTTTGCAGCAGGAATACCTTTCGCAGCCGACGTGCAGGCCGATGCAGCTGTAAGTTACAGCAATATTCGGCCGTGATTATAGCTAGTGATGTAAGGGCAAGTGCTAATAGTGGTCAGGGAAAACTCCCTACTTTAGGATGGAACTCCTGGAATGCTTTTTCGTGTGATATCGATGCGGAGAAGGTCATGACAGCTGCAAATGAGGTTGTTAACCTTGGTTTGAAAGATGCGGGCTATGAATACATTAACAGTAAGTCTTCCATATTCTTCCTTAAAAAGAGCTGTCTAACAACCTACAGTCGACGACTGCTGGTCTATCAAAGATGGTCGTGACGAAACCACTCACCAAATCCGTCCTGACCTGACTAAGTTTCCAGACGGTATTAGTGGTATCGCAGACAAGATCCATGCTCTCGGTCTCAAAGTAGGCATCTATTCCTCAGCGGGCACGAAAACATGCGCCGGGTACCCCGCTTCCATTGGCTTTGAAGACCTTGATGCAGCCACTTTTGCCGCGTGGGGAATCGACTACCTCAAGTACGATAACTGCTATGTACCCTCCAACTGGACAGACACCTATGTCAGCTGCGTCTCTGAAGGAACTGATCCCACCTTGGCCAACGGAACTTGTCTCGTGACCAACACTACTGCCCCCCCTGACTACGACTGGAGCACGTCCAACACAGCCAAGCGCTTCCGTATTATGGGCGATGCGTTAAAGGCGCAGAGTCGAACCATTCTATACAGCTTGTGCGAGTGGGGCCAGGCCAGTGTACAGCACTGGGGCTCATCGGTGGCTCCAACATGGCGCATGAGCGGCGACATCACGCCCGAGTGGTCGCGCATCATGCAGCTACTCAATATGAACTCGTTCCTGATGAACTATAACGATTTCTGGAGTCACAGCGATGCAGACATGCTAGAAGTCGGAAACGGCGTATTGACGGACGAAGAGAACCGAAGCCATTTTGCGCTGTGGGCGGCGATGAAAAGCCCGCTTGTCATTGGAACCGCACTGGACAAGCTGAGTGAGGCGAATGTTGCGGTCTTGAAGAATAAGTATCTTCTTGCCTTCAACCAAGATGATGTCCACGGAAAACCTGCGATGCCGTATAAATGGGGCGTTAACCTAGACTGGACTTTCAACGCCACGAACCCCGCGGAATACTGGAGCGGGGCTAGCAGCAATGGGGTGCTGGTGCTTGCATTTAACTCTCTGGATGTGACGGCGAAGAGGAAGATTAAGTGGAGTGAGGTGCCGCA
The DNA here is from genome assembly GCA_000750745.1 of Pseudogymnoascus sp. VKM F-4281 (FW-2241). NCBI lineage: Eukaryota > Fungi > Ascomycota > Leotiomycetes > Thelebolales > Thelebolaceae > Pseudogymnoascus > Pseudogymnoascus sp. VKM F-4281 (FW-2241). Next base: position 12,951 of record JPJV01003751.1, read on the forward strand.
GCTTAATGGAGCTTCGTATGAGGTTGAGGATATCTGGTCAGGGAAGAAGCTAGGGTGCGTCAAACATGGCATCTCTAAGAAGGTCTTGAGCCACGACACAATCGGGTTTTTAGTAGGTGAGAAGTGCTGAAACCTGTAAGGTAGCTATAAAGGGGCAGCTATATATTCACAGTGTTAGGTATACCTATACAAAATACAAGATCTTGTGCCTCCTTGAACATGTCTCTTTTGCTACAGGGTAGAATTGCTGCGGTTCAAAATATACTCCATTCAATAACCAATTCCTTAAATAAATACTACCTGTTGCCCTCGGGCAAAACTCCAAAATAGCAGCAAAAATAAACGCATCCTTATATAATTAACCTAACCGATCATGTCTCCTGCCCAAAAGGCGGGTAGGGAGGAGCATTATCCGCACTGCACGAATATTGAACGATGTACGGATTAGGAGCAATGTTTGCGCCCAAAATGACTGTCCCATCCGGCGCCGTCACCCCGATATTTTCCACGGCGTGCACCTGGGCATTAGCAAAAACGATACGGAGCGCATAATACTGTCCCTCTTCTAGTTCCGCAGTGAATGTTCTGAGTTGTCCATGTGTTGGGGCAAAGTACGCATCCTCCAGATCAGCATTTTCTCTGGTCCACCCGGAATATGCTTTTGTGCCAATCCAATAAAGCACAATCTCATCAGAGTTATGTGTGGTGAATGTATAGGTGCCGCCTTGCAAGGCGTGAATGTAACCGCGGTGGTTGAGAGCAAAGTATGTAGGTGGAAAAAACGTGGGAGAACCGTAGATTTGAATCATCGTAGACCCGTCTCCGTATACAGCCATAGCGGTTGTAGTGCTTTCATATTCTGGTGCAATGGTTTTCAAAAGCGTCGGGTCGAAGGTGGTATATCCCGAGCCGCCATCGTTGGCATTCGGTTCTAGGTCGGGGTTGACGTAGTATGCCCATTGCAATCCGGAGTTGTTAGAGCATTCCCCTCGGCAGCAGCTGCTGAGACTACTACTACACTGATAGCCGCGAGAAGATATTAGTGACTTAGTCTTGGAGTAAAAGGTAAATATAACGTCAATCATCACTCTAGGTTACATACTTGCTTGCCGCAAGCGCCACAGTTGCTTGCGTCATTAGACGTGTCCACGCAGCGCTTATTACAAAGCTTCTTCGATTCGATTGTCTTGCGAGGTCCGCATTCGTAGCAGGGGCCCTTTCGATGAAGTGCGGGGATAGCGCAGTCCTCTAGTGCGAATTTATGTGTCGTGCACCATATCGCACACTTTGAATAGCCTCCTGTACCTGCTTCGTCGTCGTTGGGATCGGCACTAGCTCTGCCGATAAAACCTAAGTTTAGTGGCATTAGTATCTGATTTACATAGATGGATCCACGTAAGTTCAACGGGCAACTGTTAAGCTTACCTAGTAAAATTATAATAAATATCGATAACTTAGCCATATCGGATGATAAAGCTGCGCCGAAAGATTGTATACAGCATCAGATATAACAGTGCTCAAGTTTAATCCTAAGAGTAGAATGCTGTCTAGTATTTATAACTGTAGAGTACCACCACTTGAGGGGCTACAACTTATCCTTATAACTTCGAGACTAGGAGAGCCGATACAGAATTCAAACAGTGCTAATGTAATGCAATGTATGTATCTGCTCCTTGTGATAAACAATGTCTCACAGCAGAACAAATATCACGATTTCCAGATTGGATGCCTGGCCTTGACAATGCGCCAGGCTGAACTGCTGTGACCGATCGCGACGCGATCGTGACGCGATCGTGACGCGGACACTACTAACTTGACGCCTGAGTGGCGGAAGGCGGGAGCAGTACACTAGATCATATGATAAATCTCCTTAATCGCAGAAGCATTATTTCCTACTCACTTAAGAAGCAGGCCACCCGCGTTGCACTGTTTAAGACATATCGATTGACATGATGTTAATCGAAATATCTTCATGGTGTTGAAGAATTAGCCCCCAAAGACATCGAAGTTGGCGATATCACACACTGTGATATTTTGGCGAATGTGCTTCGTAGCTCGATGACAGACAAGACAATGCTCATTGGTTTTAAGCGTTTGGATAAAAAATGCCACCACCTCTACGATTATCTTGGTGTTCTGAGTAGTAGTGTTATAAGCAATGACATCCAATTCGGGACTCTCTCGCAGGCGATGCCTAAGACAGATATGTACCTAGCTGTGAAAGCAGGACCTGTCATAAAATATGTTCTAGTTATTCTATATACTGTAGGACTCTACTCCTGAGCTAGTCTCGGAGTAGAGTTGCAAGAGAAGACACTGAGGTGCTTCATTGACTTTCTAAAATACCTACTCATTCAAAGGCGCGACGCGAGTGATGATGATTTAAGTGCAAAAGAATATTAGTAGGAATCGCAGTAAATGACGCAAACAAACAAACACTAATGTAGCAAATAGAGTACGATTAGGGATTTAAATATATTCAAGACAGGCCGACCTGCGACTTCTCAGCCAGTGAATACATCCTCCCCGTCGAATATCATAGCCTGGAACATGCTTTCAACCTCTTCACCTGCGAAAACATTAAACCAGAAATAATATAGAGCGTTTAATCCAACTTTCAACCAGCCCTGCCACTCTTGTTCCCCTGGCGCTAAGTACTCGACTACCTTGACCCACACAGATTCAAGCTCATAGCTTTGATCTGGATCTTCTGGTCCTGCTGCAACAGAATTTAGAACAGTCTCATCGACCATGATACACACTCGATGTCGAGCGTAGAGTTGGTGCATTTCGAGATCTACTCCGTTATCCTTTAACCATTTTGTGAATGCATCTCTAACGTCATCTATAGTCGCACCGTCTAAGCTAGGGTCCTCTATAACATCGTTTGCGTATCGTCTCTTCATCTCTTCATTCGGACCTGAGTCAAAGGGTGGTTCATGACTAGGGGCGCTAAAATGGTCTGGCCTGAGCTCATAATCAATAGAATCTTTGACATAGGCATCGAGTTTCGCTAGAAATAGAGGAAACTGGACGTCTGACTGTGGTGTACAAACGGTTCGGAAGATGGTGAAGCCCCAGGTTGGTTGATGTAAACTGCGAAGTTTTCGGCAGATTGGGCGCGTCCATTCCCGTTTGAAGCCTGGTAAACCTGGTATCACCTGGAGAGGAGACATGATGCGCCCTAACAGAGGAGAGCAGCAGGAATGCGATGTTATTTTTGGTGTTGAGTGTTGAGTATTATTTGCATTGAAGCGCGAATATTTCTTATTTACCTTGAAATTACACGAAGGGGATTGCGTAGAACAATTGAGATGGGTTTAATCAGCGTGATCGGCAAGATCGGCAAGGCCTGTGGGGAAGCGGGTTCGGTGGGTCTTGAGATCAGAGAGATAGGGATGTGTAGTGAAAGGTGGAGAATAGGGAAGCTGTCGACGAAGCTACGAGGGAGGAAACGTGTCCCGTCGACACCAATGCCGGCGAAAACATACCCACAACTCCAACTCAGGGGGCCCCTAAATATCCATTAATAAAAGAGCTAGTCTTAGGCTCTAGCTGCTCGACAATACTCAGCTACTTAGCTCCGGCTTGCATAGACTAGCTGGGGAAGGGCTGTACGGACGAGCTGGTCAAGGATGCGACGAGTGTATTGCTAAGATGGTTGGGGGGCCTAGAGGAGAGGTTGGGCTTATAAAACTGCATAGTCCAGCTACAGAAGGGCCGACGAGCTGGTCAAGAACGTAACGAATTTCCTGTTAAGCAAGAGAGGGTTCTAACTCATACTGCACTGTTCGGCTAGAGACGCAATGACGACCTGAAGGGGATGGTTGGGGGGTGTCATTGACTGTAACTGTGGGAGAAATCAGGATCCGAATCATACTACACATTTCAGCCGGTCAATGGTGCAACGTTGTAGGGGAGTCATTGGCTGTGAGAGAGGTTAAGCTCCAGGAGGAAACCACCTGATTGAGGAATGTCCTTTTAAGCCGCTGCTTGATACAGCCACTACTCCAACCCGCTAATAAGATACAAACTATACACGCTTCACTCACAACATTTCATCTTCAAGCATACTCCCATCCTCCCACACCCC
>JPJV01003752.1:0-17144 GCA_000750745.1 Pseudogymnoascus sp. VKM F-4281 (FW-2241)
AGAGGGGCATGGGGTGGTCAAGGCGACACCCGCGAAGCGCCAAACACACACAGCTCGTCAGGCTGGGGCGACACAAGCCGTAATTCCACAAACCAAACCGGACTTGGACAAGGCGCAGAAACACGCGCCACTCCAAACGCAGATGCATCATCGGTCTGGGTCGGGACCGGCACCAACGCTGTTGGAATTGGAAATAACCGCACCGAAAGCCGTGGCAACGTTATGGACGCCAACGGTGGCTGGGGCGTCAACAATGGCAGTTCCCAAGCGGTATGGGCCAATACCGACATTGAAAGGAACAAACGCCCTTCCAATCAAATCGCAGGCAATACAGCGAAGAAATTGAAATCCTATGTTCTCCATGAGCTGGAGCAAGTACGGCGGCGGGTCGAGGAATGGGAGGCGGGGTGGGATGAGGAGAGGGAGGGAGAGGGGGTTGTGGAGAGAGCTGTTGAGGGGGGAGGTTTGGTGGAGAAGATGGTGTGGCAGAGTGAGGCGACGTTTCTGGTGGTTTGGCCTATGTGGGTATGGGGAGCGGCGGCGGGGTTGGGAGAGATAGGGGGACAGTCGGTGATTGAAGAGGAGGGGTTTGGCTGGGCGAAACCCATGGCAGGGCACAGGATGATGAGGTCGGAGTGTGTAATGGAGCCGGAGTAACGCCTTTTGAGGAGACTGATTTTGGATGGCATTTTATGGTGCGGGGAGAGTTTAAAGTAAAGGGGATTGTTACGTATCAAATGGCATCTGGGAGTTTTAAGGGATTTAGATTACTTCGATTGAAAAATTCATATTTAAAAGTTCGAGATCTGCATTTTATTTTGCTATATTATATTTTGTTCTATGAATTGCGAATTAATTACTAATCTTGCTGGTTATGGAATTTTGTTATACTGGATTATACTGCCCTATAAGTTATCGAAACAGTGAGTCAAAGAATGCAAATGCTGTACTAGCCACAAGATCAAGATGACTGGAAAAGGCAAAAAGAGGCCATCATTGAAGAGAGAAGGAAATGGAGGAAGTAACGACGCAGAACAAACCACCCCACCACCAACTACCAACGCAACCCTCAGGGACTCCCTAAAATCTGACATATCACTTTCCAACATCAATATTCCAGTTGTTGGAACGCACTGGCTGTTCGAAACAGCAGATATTAATGGGATAATTCAGGAGTAAGCATGGCGATTGAAGTATCAAGACACTACGAATAAACGAATATATTGACCATCTCCCCTTGGCACAGCTGAGTCTTATCATCCCATTAAAGCGAGTTACACGCAAAGTCTTACGAACGTGGCTTTCTAAGGCTGAATCAGCATCCTTCCAACAAACCGACGCGTTTATTCCTCACCAACGGCTTCAAAATCCTTCGAGATGTCACACAAGAAAGCTTTCCGTAATCGGGGCACGTCTCCCATTCTTCAGGTAGATTGTGGTAAGCTACCCACATGGGCCGGCCCATTCCTCCCACTCTGACCCGCACCCGTCAACAAGTCCACACACCCTCGTTGAAGAATAATACCAGGAAGAGGACACCACTTCACCATCACGTTACTTTCAATAGCTGCGGGCGTCGACGCGCCAGTCACATCGGCCCTGTCCAATCAGAAGCCTGGGAACCCTGTCCACAGAGCACACTGTCCAGAAGAGGGTCTTCAACATGAATCAAGCGCCCACTTTCAAACTCTAGCAGCTCTTCAATTTGGGAGTCACTCGAAATCATCATATTCGCAAAGAATAATCAGGCTTCAATTTTTGAGAGTTTTGCAAATGCCACGTCAATTATCGGCGTTCCCTTGAAAGCAGTGTGGCGAGTGCGTTATGCATTGACTGCGCCTCACTTGCGATGGGGCGTTGGTACCAGCTGCGTCAGCAAATGCACAGCTCAGCTATGCTGGGAGTCAGAAAATTCCAGTCACGCAGATCGCCCTGCACGACAGTGTTGCAAGGGAGGGATCCTCACGAGGTTGAGTTGAGCGAAATGGAATGTTGTTATGGTGTCTGGATTGGTACCTGACTCCCCTATCAGTCGGGGCGGAGACGGATAACTACTCGTACATTCAGCTCATTACTAGCATGTACTAGGTAGGAGGATCATTCAGGATTTCGTCTTGCGGATGCAATAATCAATGCGGTCGTCATACAGCGAGGGAACAGTGCAATACAATAGCTGATAGGAGTTCTACCTCCGACGATATGTCAGGGGAGACTGCCTATGAGTCCAGCGTAAGCTATCGCAGCGTTGCCACAGGCTCGTGGGTTCTTCATGGGACGAGATCACGAGATGGCTTACATGGTGTGACCGAGCTCCCTTTTCAACGCCCGCGGGTAAGGAGAGACATTTCGAAGATTAGAGAGAGACAATGAGGGTCCTGTTTCACACGGGAAGTGCTTTAGTGCTTTAGCTTACGGGGCCTGGACGGGAAAGTTGGGGGAGCCGCTGGACTATTATTCGATTGGATGTGAATAATCGTGATTTTTTTCAATCCCTCCAATGGAATTACGGAAACGCCTAGCCTCAAAATATTGCCAATCCGATATGGTCCTTCTGAAAATGGATGGAAGCGGCTCGAGAGTCGCCCATCCAGTCAAACGGGAGCGTGATTAAGTTGGTTGTTGGGGCTATATGGGATCCGCGCAACGCGAGGGGGCTGATCCGAGCCGTCGTCAAAGGACCTGTTGGTGGAGAAATGGCCGCGAAAGCGCAGGGACAGGGCCAGTGAACGCGTCTAGACATCACGGGAGTTCCGTAAAAAAGGCTGACTGAAAGCTGATGATCCAACAGGCCAAGTGCAGAGCACATGACGAAGGCACCCAATGACGATGGAAAGGCAGGTCAAGTTCCAAGGCGTGGGCAAGTTGCATTCATGGCACTGTTTCCTGCAGACCGCTCCTGCGGCGGCCCTACAGAAATAGAGTACATATAGTACTTTACATGGGCCTATATAGATTCAGTGCGACCAACAAGCGCCATCGTCTGTGGGATGATCCCCACCGCCGAACAAGAGACGTGCATTTGTCCCGCTTTTCTTTCCCACTTAGCCAGCGAATCGAGAGTGTGTGACTTGCGACCATCACTGGAACCTCAACCAATTCTGCCTCATCACAAAGTACCCATTGGATAAAAACATCCATGAAAATCCACCAGGATATCCATCATAGGCCACGGATAGCGCGAGCTTTTATGTGTTTCCCGTCCCATGCATATCCGCGAAGGCACATTGGCGTGCTTGTGGCGGTGATGGGCGCAGCCTCTGCGTTCGCGACTCTACCCTGCACAGTTCCTACCTTAGTCTCCCGCAAAATCGCAATACACGGCATTCGATTTGCCTGCTTGTCCTACTCCAGCCTGGAAGAGGAGCTCTGCTTCGCCGATTTAACTGCATCTCGGCGTCTCCTATTGCTTCACTCATGCAGGGCTCATGGTCGTGCCCGACGAGTCGTATCGCGATGTTCGTTAGGTCGACCGCCACGAGCAATGCTCGTCTTATACAAGACTGCTCTTTCGCCACTTTCAGACACATCTTTCCATCAATCCCGAGCTACTCCCAACCCACGTCCCCCATCAATTCGACTTTTTAAGACATCCCGGTTCTTACTTTCCTATCGACAAGCGCCCTTACAGGGTCCACACCATCGACCCCGCTACCGAGACCGCTCTCCACTTGAGATCTGTCAAACAGCCGGCCCCATCAGTGTCTTGATTTCCACAACGGAGCGGTAACCTCAGTGGACCATAGAGGTCGAGGCTGCTGCCCGCAAAGACATTAGATATATACAGCAACTGCCGCCACTGCCGTCTATACTTTGCCCCATATATACTCGTCACCGGAGCATTGCGCGTCGCTTGTCGTTCTATCTTCGCATTTTTCATCCCACTTCCCTTCGTTGCTTGGGCGCTCGCAACGAGAAAATAAGTTCTACTATTGCTTGATACATAGTAGGACTCTTTTTTTGGTCTTGCATTTTATTTTAGACTGCTTTTATTGCAAGATCTACTTAAACTGTCCTTGCGGCCATACCTGTTTCTTCATACAGGTAAGACTCATCGCCCGCTTCCATCGCTATCCATCCCTTGGCTCACATTACCCCTAGATACTGACGACAATAAAGCATCAGTCCCTCGCAATGATTATTTTGAACACCTATTAACTGAGTCGTTATAATCCAACGTATTCCCATAAATTTTTGGCATAGAGGGCATGAGGGGTGTTGATGTATAATGGCCTCGTATAGATCTGGGTTTGATCCGCCCACGAGGCCCGAATACAGATATCGAGATACAAAGACGGGGCATTATGTGGCAAACTCAACTCGCATCCCAGGCGAGAAGCGTGCGGAAAGGCCTTATGAAGAGACGACAAAGATGAGGGTGCCGGTGCAAATGGAACCAAGTCTGGAAGCGCCAAAGAACTATGGACGCCCATCGAATCTACCAAAGCCCCGCATGGGCACAACCCCATCAGAATCTATGCCTACTGGAAGATCGAACTTTGGTTTTCGTCGACCTTCTGCGGCACGATCTACCGACGACGAGTCTGAGCTACAACAGCCGCGAAACCTGAGGAAAAAGCCATCCATTATTACACAATCGAATACTCACCCCAATAACCTGACAGATCCTTCCCCAGCATGGCCTCTGCAACAGCCACAACAGCACGCCCAAGCTTCCATGCGAGCTCCGGAAGAACTTGGATACTATCCGGAACCGACAATACCTGTCCTCGATAACTCACCTCAGATAATACCTGAACTTGACAGATATCGCTTTGGAACAACCGCACCTGCAAATCTGTATCAGAGGGATGTGTCGGATATACCATACAAGTTGTTCACGCAGGACATACCGCCAAACCCCACTCCATTGAGCTCAGGACTCAGCGGCCATAGCCAGTACAGTGTCTTTAGCGGATACAGTGCAAGCCCCTCAACGCGTTTTTCCGAATCGCCTGCGCCTGGACCTTATAGTAGGGACACTACTCCTACTTCGATGTCTTCACAGTCGCCTGGGCTTATGGTTCCTCTCAGAGGGACTCCTCGTTTACGGCAGGGAAGCCCTATGGACAACCGTCCCCCAGTAACTAGAAGGCGCATGGGCAGTGCCTCGGAGGAAAACGACGCATCAGCAACTGATGGAAATGGGCTCCCTGCACTTCGAGAATCAATTACATCCTCTTCATCCAACTCTACCGTCAAGGGTCGAGGGAAAGATGGGAATAATGATAGCGGTAAGAAAAAGAAGAAGCGTTTGTCACCACTACCTCCCAGCCCGCCACCGAGAGGGTCATCGCAGAAATTTAAAGAGACTCCCTCGGTAGACATCTCTCCATCGAAGGCTTCAAAATCGCCTGCGCGCCCGGTAATGAATGCCGCGCCAACCACATATCTCCCAAACAGAAATGTCACTTCGCCGCACACTAACGTCACGTCGCCAAACCATGGGAAAGCCGTCGCACCACCTCGACGACCCAGTCGAGATGGCACACCAGACCTTCGAGGCATCAAAGATACTGTCAACGTTGTACAATCGAATTTATCAGGTGTTCCCATTGCAGCAGACCGCCGTTACAGTGGACAAGGGTTTGGCGGTGGTCTCACCGCTCCAGCTCAGGCAGGAGTTGCTACCCGGGCTGATACAAAATCTCGCCTGCCGAGAAGCGGCGCTCCAAGCCCAGTGAACCAAATACGGCGCGAGCCAACACCTTCACCAGCTGGTCTTGGTATCATCCCTGATCTTCGCCCTGAACCGACCCAAACCCGTCCTGGGCTTCGCACACCTAGCCCGTCTGCACAAGTACCTAAACATCGCTTTGGATTATTTGGCAGGCGGACGAAAACTGCACCAGGAGATATTCCTACTGCCGATAAACAGGAAAAGGCCACAAGAAAAGGCCCGGCCGCTGGAACAGGACACGAGGGGTATCGCTTTGGATCTCGTGGCCACAACACTGTTAGCAACCGGGAAAGAAGGCCGAGCAATGCGGGATCTATTGGATCACAAGATAGCTATTCGAATCTAACTGCAATGCATGATCCCTTCTTGTCGCAAAGAATGAGTCCAGTCGTCATTGCTGGAGGGGGCGAGGTCAAGGAAAACTATAACAGCAGCCTGGACCTCAGCCGCACCGAAAGCAATCAGAGCTTGCTGTTGACACGCCCAAGCTTGGAATCAAAGGGTAGCGCCATGTCGTCAAGGTCCAACCTCAGTAGTGAAGCTCAGAGAGCGACGTTATGGCCATCGGCGATGCCGCGGAACGCCACTGCGAACATCAGCTCAGTTTCTCTCGCTTCAAAGGGTACTTTAGTATCCGACGCCAGCGACAATGATAGCCTTTACCCCAAGAAGTCCCTTGCTGTGAGGAGATCGCTGCTACGACTCAATAAGAGCGAACTCCAGAGCTTAAATCTCCCAGCTCCAATCAAGATACCCGCTGCTGGCGAGTCAGGACTGAGCAGTCTAGATACTGCGTACGTTTCCGATGGATCACGAGCAGACCCAACTCGAGGAAGGAAAAAGAATGGACCCAATAAGCTTACGAAGCGCACTACTTCACCAGCGAAAAAGTGGAATTTCTTCCAACGAACGAAGCACGCGAAGACGGAGCAGAAAGTGGTGCCCGTGGTCGTTTCTCCGGAGGAGAAAGATGTCCCATTTTACGCTATTATGGATTCATCCGAGCCGGACGAGGACAGAGTTTTGAGTGCCGAGGATATTGAAAATATTTTGCGAGAAGCTGAGGCTGCAGAATTGATAAAGTCTGGGAAATCCAGCGATACGCCACCGCCCAAAACCCCTGTTTTTAAACCGTCGCCAGCACCAATTCATCAAGATGCTGGAGCAAAGACTCTAAACGGCCCAGAAATACCAAATATGTGGAAAATGGAAGAACGGCCTGAGCAAGCTGTCGCTCGACCAAGCAGACTCGCTCAAGTTGGTCGCATTCCGAGAGTCGTCCAAGCCAGACCTGACACCACTTCCCCAAAGTCATTTTCTCGCCCTTTTGCAAGAATTAGCATGATTAAGGAGCCTGGGATGCTCTCTACTGCTGACTCTAACTCTGTTGCAAACGGCCAAAGCCCAGAGAGGTCTCCAAACAGACAACCAGTTCCAGATAATTCTGCATCAGCTTCCCAGAAACAGACTGACGACCGTCAACCGCCTTTCCTTGTCATATCGCCAAGGAAAGGGTCCGAGACCGGCACTAGTTTCAGCTCTGGTACTGGAAGTAGCTTTGCAGGAACTACTGCCGTTATACCAAAGGTTGGTGATGCTTTGGAAGAGGACGAGATCTGGTTCGAGTACGATGATCTGATCGGCCAGGCCGATGCTGACAAGGTCCCTCTGTCGGCTACTTCTTCGCACGGTGTTCCATTTCAATACGAAGAATTTGAGACTAGACGAACTCGGCGGTATCAAGCCAAGGAGTCGCCTGCGATTGATGCTGTAGCTATCATGTCACCAACTGATGAAAAGTCGACGGTGCCAAAACTGGCCGATCCCCGCCCTCCTAGTCTGAGAACAACCGTTAAGAATGGTCTCGGGTCCCCTAGCCCTACGACGCCAATGTCTTTCACGGACTTTATATCAGGGTATGGCGATAGAAATTCTAGCGGCGCTAAGGCTAGGCTGACTTCATCTTATGACAGCCATAACGAGCTACGACCCGCATCGGGGAATTTAAAGTCAGCCTCAACGAGCGATGTATCTCGTCGGTCTAACGGGCTGGACGCACCAAGGTTGGAGCCTGTCCAGGAGTCACCAGCCGCTCAAGTCAACCTTCGCATTGGCTCGATGACTGTTAGCAAGTGGCTGACTTTCGGACATGTTCTCTTCAGCCCGGCGCGAGACTTACTGCTCAACCCAGACCATACAAAGCATCACTCAATTTTAGTGATTGATGGACTTGGCAACGACGATTGGTCTTTTTACGCTGCGGAGACCTACCCCGAGACTACGTTTTACAATCTCTCGCCCACTGCTGGCCGCAGCAGCGGCAAGCGCATGTCAGTATCGGCCGTTGCTCTTCCTGCACCCCCCGAAAACCACCGCCAGGTGCAGCATATGAACCTGACATCAAAGTTTCCGTTCATCCCGAGCACATTCACAGTCGTCGTCCTGCGTTTCCCACCGGCAGGACCGGAGTCTTTGATGAAGCATCTGATCGCAGAATCTAAGCGCGTTCTCAAGCCTTCTGGATACCTCGAGATGTCAATACTGGACCTCGACATGATGAACATGGGCCCCAAGACAAGGCGCGCTGTTCGGAAGCTCAAGATCGGTATTAGCGCGCGGAACCCAGAAGTTAACCTGGTCTCAATGGCCGATACGGTGCTGCGGCTGACTGGCAAACGAGGCTTCACTGACGTGAAAAGCTGTAATGTCGGCGTCCCTGTTGCGAGTGTTGTAGCCAATACATCCAGCGATGGCACACCAGCAGGCAGTGACGGCGGATCGAAGAAGGACGTCAGCTTAGCTGACCTGATGAAGGATTCTAGTGCCCAAGGTGACGAGGGCATCACGAAGATGGTTGCGAAGGTCGGGCGATGGTGGTTCGGTCGGTGCTATGAAAGCGATGCTCTGGCGCCTTGCTCCGCCAATGGATCGAGCATCTTCGCCGATGAGAAGATCATAGAGGAGGCAGAGCGATGGGAGACGAATTTCAAGCTTTTGGTTGCATACGCGCAAAAGCCGGAGGTGCCGAGACGCCGGACGGCAAGTGTTTGAGTTTGCATTTGCGGTTTTTTACTCTTTCGTGTTAGCGTTTCAGCGTGCATGTTTTACAGCCGTTGTCTGTTTTGGGCTGTCATTTTGGTTTAGTTGGGTTTCTAGCGACGCATATTTGGGCGAATTAATGCGATATTTCCTGCATCGAAGACGATAAAGGCGCGAGCCTCATCTTATCTCATCTCATACACGGAGCAACAGACTCCTTTTACTTCACGGTCACGGGTTGGCATATCAGCAGGCTGGTTATTGGATACGGAGGATTTAGTTTGGGATAGGATGGGGTTTATCGGTTGGATATGGTTCATGGGCAGATGAGGATGTGGGATGAGGATGAGAGATGACTGTGATGCTTAATGTGCCTAAAGATACCCTTGATGCGAGCTGATATACGTGGGATGAATGGATATAATCAGAGATATAACTTGCTATGCCACCTGTAAAACGAGGGGTGAGTGGATTCGTTAAAAAAAACCCCCAATTGTATAGAGTGTGCAGAGTTATGCACCATGCTGTACGCCTTTGGTGGCAGCAGCACGCCATCGAGAGAATAGCACCCGACAAGAATGGCGCAACGTTGTGCCACTCCCTTTTCTCACCTACCGGGTTTAAATGTTGTAGATACTCCTCTGTCCAGATGTTTTGTCTTTGATGTACTGGTAGAACGCCTCAAAGGCAAACTCGAGGTATGCAACGTCTCCAGATTGCTTTAACTTCTTGCAAGGTTTAGATTCCGTTATCGGTCTGAGGGGATATGAGGATGTGTTTGTTTACCGCATGTCTCGTTGGTATTAACCTTTTCTGTTAAATGCTTTAGGACTATTTCGAGAGGTTCAATCAAGGCTATGTCACATGAAAAAGGAAATGGACTAAAGCAGTATATAATGATAAGCTTATAATAGCTATGTAAAGATCAATATCATGACTCTCTTATCTCAGTTCGATTAAATTTCCATCCGTAGCCGCCCTCCACGCTACTCTCAAGCAAGCTCCTTCTTCTCAACGTGCGTGTGAGTCGCCGTGCCCTTCTCTCCATGCGAAAGTTCCTTCGTCGGTGTGTGCGTGCGCTCAAGATCCGTAGTTTTGGCCAGCTCAGTAACACCAAACAAGTCGTCCATCCTCTCCAGACTCATTCCCTTGGTCTCTGGAACGAAGAACCACACAAATACGAACATGGCGAAGGAGAATGACCCGAAGATGAAGTAAGTACCGTAGCCCTTGTGCCCGACGTTCTTCAGCATAAGCGGCACGGACTTGGCAACGACGAAGTTGAAAACCCACTGTGTTGCAGCAGCCAACGCGACATTGAGACCACGGAGACGAGCAGTGGGAATCTCAGACACGTAGATCCAGCAGACGGGGCCCCAACCCCACTGAAAGAAACCAGCGAAGAGGAAGATACAGACGAGTGCGACGTAGCCGAATGGTGGAATGTTGATCTTACTGTCGGCGCTGGTTTCTGGCGGGTAGACGCGGACGTAGATACCGATGATGAACATGGCCAAACCCTGCGCGATGCTGGTCCAGAGTAAACTCTTCCTTCGGCCGAGGGTATCGGCTGCGAAAAGTAGAAAGGCGGCGCACGTAACCATCTTGACAATACCGTAGATTCCGGTGGCGAAGAGACCAGTGGACACACCAGTGACACCCAATCCCTCGAAGATCTGTGGCGCGTAGTAGTTGATGGCGTTTGTTCCGGTCATTTGCTGACAGACCATGAGGGCGATGGAGAGCAGCGCACGGTTGCGGTTCCCGGGGATTGTCCACATCTCGCGCTGCAAGTCCATGAAGCTTGCACCTCCAATCAGGCGGCGCTCATTCTCCAGCTGGTCAGACATTTCAGTCAGCTCCATCTGGATATACTCATGCTCGAGCGGAAGGTTGCGTGTCTGGGAGAGAATGCGCTTGGCCTCCTCCCAGTTGTCCTGGCGTGCGAGCCAGCGGGGCGATTCGTTGCAGAAAAGCATTCCGATCATGAGCGCACTGGATTTGTATGAGTACGTTTATCACTGATTGGAGCATAGATACTTACATTGCGGGCAGCATCTGGAGAGCCAGAGGGATAACGTATGTACTCTTGCCTTTCAGGTTCAATATTGCGCCATAGTTGACCCAGAATGAAAGCATGACACCAGTGGCGATGAATAGTTGGTACAGGCCGGTTAAACCACCACGGATAGCTCTTGGAGCCTGCTCGGAAATGTAAACTGGCACCAACATGGAAGCGGCCTGTATGCTCATTAGAATCTCATACTTTGACAGAGAAAGAGACAGCAGAAGTACATACCCCGACTCCAATTCCACTAACAAAACGACCCACGTACATCACGGCAAGCTCACCAGAGCCCGCAGCCCTATTTCTCATTAGTATGTTGGAGGGGAAGCGGGGAATGTGGTAGCATACTGGAAGACGACGCCTATTGTGGTCCACACAGCAGCGCCCATGAGAGAAGGCTTTCGGCCATCTGGGAAACGAGTTAGTCAGTATGCAACACTCTTTAGCGCCTCTCTACGAACATTTATCGGCAAACCCTGCAGATGTCAGCTTCGATCTCATTTGATACAATTGGGGACTTACAGTAAGCAGCAAGACTTCCTACCAAGCATCCTGCTTGAAGCGTAGAGACGATGCTATATGTTTTTAGCAAGTTTCATATGTCGATATCTTATGTTAAACATACTTTGAGCCAAGGTCGGCCTTGTTGTTGTCCGTGATGTTATAATCTCTGCTTGAATTTAGATACTTATTTCTCGCAATCCATTTGGGGAACCGTACTTCTCAAATTCAGGAAGCGTCAAGATTCCCCCAATTGCGCCAATATCCCATCCGAAAATCATAGCACCAAAACAAGCTATAGCGGAGGTTTGTTAGCCCAATGCATTCCTCACAGCGAGCGGTGGGATGGGTGACTTACCAGAGCAAGCCAATGCGAAGACCCTCCATCCGTAGATTTCCGGAGGATCGCTCCTCATCGCGTCATTTCTCACAACCTTTTGAAGGATACCCATCTTGGCGATATACTACGAATAAAGCGTACTCGTATCGATTGTGCCAGAGATGTCAGATATCGAAGCTCTTGAATGCGCGATTTGAAGTCGGGGGAGCGGCCCCTTCAAGTACAGCATCGACGCACAGGCATGACACCCTCGACAAGGGTTATTGCGTTGCATGGTTTACAAGATAACGTATACCGTACCAATATGGAAACAAATTTCCATGATCGCCGTCGTCGGATTCGTCGCACGCCACCACGTTTTTCCCTGGCCTGCAGCAATTATCCGCCAAGAGCCTCCACCCTGGATAAAGACGGGAGCTCAGCCGGTTCGATGCGACTTGCCAATCATTACGGAGCCCAACGTGCCGTCCGCGTTAGCACGTATATTCGGGGATTGATATTGTGAGGTTGTGGTGATACCGGCAGTGCATGGGTTTAGTTATTACGGTAGGTCCACGAACGCCACTAACTTTTCGACTCCACGACAACTAAATGTGACAGCGTCCTTTACCCCAGACCCCGCACGCGCGCCAAGTTACCGTAAGCCGTTCGATGCTACAAGTTCCATTAGGGGGTTGGAGTGGTGGCTAAATAGATAGTCCGTGATGGACTAGCTGACAGTTATGACCAATGGTGCGGCTCCAAATATCTCCCGGACCATAATAAAGCGACCTGGGGGAAGCGGATAATGGGGGTTTGACGTGGGCCCCCTTTTATTCCACTAGAGCTGCCTGACAGCACCGGCATACACTTTGTTTCGCCCTTGGCCCGGGAACAAGGTCGGTCATTGACCTACCGATATATGGATAGCTTCCTACTCAGCCATCTTATCCGCAAGAAATCTACCGAAGGGGATAGCCAGCTGAGATCGACAGCTTATCCGGTCCTACTTAGTATCAAGTCACATATCAATGGTGATCACATGTATGCCTCGACGAGTTAGGCTTCGAAAAGTGGACTAGTCGTTCTTCCATTTCCCCAATATTTGAAGTAGTCTAGTCAATTTCCAGCTAGATAGGCGCGCATCTCGCTGGTCTTGCGTGTGAAAGGTGGAAATTGAATTCTCCGTTTTCCATCCCCTCCCCTTGGCAAACGCGGAGAAAGCTAACGATATGAGGAGGTCACCAGGAAGGCTTAAAGTAGCATTTAACCTCTGGCCGGTTGTTTAGCCAAGACCCGCATGGTTTATTGAAACTAGTTAAGTTTGTCCGTTGATCAGTGCTCGAATCCAATCTGGAACCGCAGGCTTGGAATCCCAGCCCGCAAGATAGCTCGCAGGTGGAACTCCGGGGTTAGAGGGTTTTGCATAGATGCCCGTAGCATACCACTGAGTCGAGCCTGCCTTGATCGTGTGTTGCAGAGTGGGAATGACAGTCTTCTTTTCCACGATATTGGAGTTTGGATCTGCATTCACAATCATCGCCATACGATTACTTAATGGCTCGAGGTCGGCAATACCCACGGCACCTTTAGATACTGTAAATGCGCCCTCGGCGCCGGGGTTACTTCCGCCCGCTGCATCCAGATCGTAGTTGCCAACGATGCGGGGTGATGTGCCTTCGTTGATCTGAGACTTGTAGGGGCGCAGGGCTCGGCCGTCGGCCTTGGCAACATTGCATATTGCGAAAGATCCGTCCGCAGTCATGACGTCGCGGCCAGCTTCGATCCTGTGAACTCGGATATGCCAGTTTGGGTGTTTTTCCGTAGACGGGATGAGCCATGTTTTGATGGTAACGTCCTTGAATGGCTTCCAGACGGATACCAAGACGGGCAAATCATCATACATCTCTATGCCAGATTCCTCGCAATTTCTCCGCGTCTTCCAAACCTCTCCTTCATCATCCGACAGGCCCAATGTTGAGTCCAACGCAAACTGTTCGAGTGTGTACCCTCCAGGAGGAACGGAATATCCATAAGCGCTGGAGTATGCGAATTTTCCGTACTTGGCGTGGGTAGACTTCATTGGATAGCCACAAGCTTGGCCCGACGACAGCAGCATTCTGTGACCCCCATGGTACGTGAGGATATGTTTGGGATGCTTCAGACCCTTGACGAGGGGTAGCTGTTTGGATGGGTAGGCCTCCTCAGCTGATGCCCAGAATGGATGTGTTTCTGGGACAGCCAAGCAAATAAAGGCGAGGCAGGCCCAATATGGTGAACCCTGCTGGTCAGCATCAAGTCTCGCTAATGTAAAAGGCTACTTACAGGGCTGTTATAATTCTCCAGCATATACATGTTGGGATATGAGTATCCAAGGTTGAGCGTTCCCGACGGACCAAAAATATCCGGCTGCGTTTGCCACCAGCGTAGGTTTCGCAGCACAATACCTTTCACGACGCCCCATGTCAAGGGTGCAGGCAGGTCAATCTCGGCGTATGCGATGGCGCCCCAGAATGCAATCATGCCGAACCGATATCCGATCGAACGGCCGAACGGGAGAGCGCGGCCTTCCTCATCAAAGTAATGAACAAAGTCGAGCGCGAAGGTCTCTCCGCGGCGCTTAAACTCTGCGCTCCATTCGGGGTCCTGGTCCCCGGCCAACTTTGCGTAGAGGAGCTGTAGGAACTGGATTGCAAACGAGCCAGAATAGTAGTCCATCTGGTGAATATGCTCAGGCCCGTCGTTTGACCAGCCGTCACCGCGGTAGAAGGAGTCAAGATGCTTGATATCCTGGACCAGCTTTTCCGGCGAGTGCTTTGCTCCATTACGGAGCAACCCTAGGTTCGCAAAGACGCGAAACCACAGCCAGTTAGTATTTGGCATGACTCTGTTGATGTTAGCAAAATAAATGTGACTTATTTCAGTGGCCTTACTTATCATTGATCCCCCCAAGATACCTCTCCACATTCCCCTTTTCCTTCTCATCCAGCGCATCCCAGAATGCTGGCACAACAGCCAATGTCCAGCCGATACAGCACATCTCCACCATCCGCTGATCGCTATCCTCCGATTGACCCCAGTACTCCTCGCTCTCTGGGTTCGTGCCCGCCTTCAAACCCTCAATCCAACGCGGCGTGTTCTCATAAGTGCCGCCACCAGCAAGCATAGAAGCCAGTCCCCATAGTGGGCGGGCATAGCCTTCAATCTCCGACGCGGTCTCATCAAAGCGCACTGCTGTGGCCCCAGGGACCTTGATACGAGAGCATTGTGGAGAGAAGTGCTGTTGGAGAGGGTCGAGGATAGTCTTCAGTAAATCCTGGACGGATTCCCTATCAGAGAGCTTCACTTTGGTGAAGGGATGCACGTCACTATACCCTAAGACCTTGGCCCGGAAGTCTTTGGATGCCATTTTGATAGCTGTATGTTTAGAAGATGCGATTGATACTAACGGAATTTTAATATATTTCCACTTGAAACTACTTTATATAAACATTCAACTTTGTAATCAGCGATCTATGAGACCGTAGATCGCTGATTACCAAGGTGGATGTCCGGCACAAGTATTTAGCCAATATGCGGCGTGGGGTTGATGGCAACCCCTCATGCTGCAACGCGGCTAGGGACAATGAGTGCCGAATAACCACAAAGGTACTCAATGGGATCATTTGATCGAGCTATTAGGAAATGCTGGAAAGAATATCGCTTGGCATATCATCTATCCTTAGAAGTTCGTGTCGCGTTTCAAAAGGGAAGAAGCTGCCCACCCCATAAACCATAAAATTATAAATCACGTGCAACCACTTAAACCCTTCGCGTCGCGTCGCGTCCACCAACGCGCCTGCCAAACCTCATTCCTAGCATCGCGACCACGAGCACCTCACCTCCATACTTATCCCCACCACCCGACCACCTCACCTCACCACCGCACTACACATTACGCACCATGATCCGGCAGGATGCAACGCGCATCGGCCCCAAGCGGCGCACCATCCTCGACCACCGCCAAAAACAGTTCTCCACCCCCCAATGGAAAGAACACACATACCCGCACCGCCTGAACTTTTACGCCCTCCCCCCGACCGCAGATATCACGCTCGAGCAGTTTGAGCAATGGGCTATTGATCGATTGCGCGGTTTGTCCCCTTCCCCCTCCCGAACTCGCTGCATGGAGTGATGGTTGTGCTAAAACCCCCCCCAGTCCTCGCAGAGTTAGAAGCCTGCTCCTTCCGCAACAAAACCCCCGCCGAGACAGCAGCGCACATGAAGCCGCTGATGGATAAATACCTCCCCCTCTCCGCCTCTACTAGCGCGTCCCCGTCTCTCGCGCTCGAGAGGAAAAAAGACCACTACAGCCACTTCATCCTCCGGCTCGCGTTCGCGTCGACCGAGGACCTGCGGCGGCGCTTTGCGCGGGTTGAGACTGCGCTGTTCCGACTGAGATTCCAGAGCGATGATGCGAGGGAGCGGGGCGCGTTCGTGGCGGGGCTGAATCTGGAGTGGGAGGCTGTTGAGGAGGCAGAGAGGAAGGCGTTATTACCGGAGCTGGTGGCAGCGGGGCAGGGAAGGAAGGCGAGCGAGATGGTGGATGAGGGGTGGTTTAAAGTGGATTGGATGAAAGTTCCTGAGCTGGTTGAGGGGCGGAGGGTGCTTCTAAGGGGGGGTTGGGCGTACGTGCCGGGACGTGAGCAGATGAGTATGGTTCTTGCCGAGTTTACCGCGAGACTTGATAAGGCGCTTGAGGTGAGTTCTCCCCAACAATCCAAACAGAAGGAACCAAATTAACCTGGCCCCCAGCAAACCTCCCGCGCCCTCCCCCGCCTAGACGAAGATGACCGCCTCTCCCCCATCCTCGCCCACCTCTCCTCCACCTTCCTCACTCCTGCCTCCACCGCCCCCTCCTCCATGGCAGCAGGCACCATAACCGCAGCCTCGATCCCCTCTCTCATCCCCTCCTTTCCCCTCTGCATGTCGACCCTCGGCACCACCCTCGCCACCACACACCACCTCAAGCACTACGCGCGGCTGCAATACACGCTCTTCCTCAAGGGTCTGGGGTTGTCTCTCGCCGACTCGTTACAATACTGGCGCAGTGGGTTTAGCGCGGTGACGGACGACACGTTTAATAAGGAATATCGCTACAACATCCGGCACTCGTACGGAGATGTAGGGGGTGATGGAAATAGGCGCGGGGGAGGATACAGTCCGTTCTCCTGCCAGAAGATCCTTACCGAGCACCCTCCCGGACCGGGAGAAGCGCACGGATGTCCGTACCGGCATTACAGTCTTGAGAACCTTACGGCGACACTGCAGCGTACGGGGGTGACGGATGGGAGTGTGCTGAAGGGGGTGAAGGATGATAGGGAGAAGATGAAGTTTCATATGGCGTGTAACCGGGTGTTTGAGCATGTGCATGCGCGGGAGTTGAAGAGGGCGAAGGAGGAAGGGACGAATTTGGGTGGTGGGGAGACGATTGTGCATCCGAATGAGTATTTTAGGAGGAGTTTTCTGCTGAAGGGTGGGGGGGTTAAGAAGGAGGGGGG